>SJJU01072764.1:0-36217 GCA_012932125.1 Conopomorpha cramerella | reverse complement strand
TGGTGTTGTGGTTTAACTCACAGAGAGCGCTGCTGCCCGTTCTCTGGAGAACTCCCTCGGTCGCCTCTTATGACCCCCATGACGGGAAAAGTTGGGCTGGGATGGTGATACATGTTTTCTATTCGCCGTCACCACACGGCAATAAACACTGTTAATAATATATTGGCAAAACAACATTAAAATTTGCTGCGGTGTGTGGTCCAGTTGGTCCGATTCTTGACTTGTAACCGGAAGGTCCGTTCGAGTCCGGCTCTTTTTCAGAACCTATGTACGCAACGCAACGCTTGTACGGTGAAGGACAATATCGTGATGAAACCCGCATAACATAAGGTGTATGAACCCTATAACGGCGATGGGCTCACCCCCTGCCACGCTGGGTTAAATACACTTGGTGAATCGTGGGCATTTGACTTTAACAAGTGCCTTTGCGCTTTGGGATTAAAAGGCGTGAAGTGTATTTTTTTTAGCGTTTGCTGAGTCTGATAGTTACACAATCAGAAAACGATTTTTTTATATTCTTGAAATCAAATTATTGGACTGTTGCATTTAGATATCGGCTATTATTGTGCAGTGTGCAATTGTGCTTTAAGCAATAAATCATTTGACACATTTACAATCGCGAGAAGTCGATAATAAATCACAGTGGCGTGCAATTGGACAGGCCTATGTCCAGCTGTAGACAAATATAGGCTCATGATGATGATGACATTTACATTACGCCCTATTTAACGTGCTAATTATGGCATGGTATTTTTTTTTTGTTTTTAAACACATTGATCAAGCGTTTGCACCACCATCCTGCCTGATGTTAAGCAGCTATGTCGTCTACGATGGAGCACACTTGTTTATTAGGTACCTAATCACCCGCGTCTCGAAGACCTTTAGACTGTACTGCGCAGGAAAACTCAGACTCCCGCAAGTCATTCCACATCCTGGCGGTTCGCACTATACTAAATTATAGTAAATCCGACTGGTATGGATGACGTTTTGCCGTTCTCCTGGTTGTCCTATTGTAAAAACGCGATGGGGGTATTAGGTTATGCAACTCCGTAGCACACTCCCCGAAATGCACCCGATAGAAGACAGATAGGTAGTTGCTTTGCTTAGTAAACGCCTCTGTCTACTCCGCTTTGGGATAAAAAGCATAAATATGAGTATTTTAATTTAAGCGTTACGAGACCTCTGGGGCAGCAACAGTAGGTATATACAGATACAGCAAATGGTTATTAAAAGTTTAAAAAGGGTATTATAGCGCGAAGATTAACCAAAGACAAGCATTCAGCTTACCTTCGTTGTTTGCCCGACGTTTCGACACAGTTACATGTGTCGTGGTCGCGTCGGGCAAACAACGAACGTAAGCTGAATGCTGAATTATCTTTGGTTAATCTTCGCGCTATTATGCCCGTTTTAAACTTTTAATATCGAGTGAAGTGCGTCGAAACGTCGAGTAAAATAACAAAGGTAAGCTCGAGCTTGTCTTTGATTGATATTCGCGCCTATATACCCGATGAACAATATTGAACGATTAATAACTCTAGTGCACCCGATAATGAAAGTTTCTAGAGAATATAAAAAAACACAGCAGTCATTTGGCCGTCAGACAGACATGTCGAATCCGTCCGAAAGGTTCCGCTTTTTTCCATTTGGCAACGGTACCTTAAAAAGTTTAATTTACGTAATTAGCAGAAATAGTTGCTAGTGTATTTTACTACATCGAATTAATTATCAATGCTGTAATTAATTAATTAGGTAGGTAATTGTCGGTTGTGTCGTAAAATTGGGTATTTCACGGAAGTGGAAAAGTGTTTAGGTCAGTTCGTAGGACCTAAAATAGAAACTAAAACTAACTTTTATAACACACTAGGTGTCTCGGCAAACATTTGTTTTGCCATAAGAAGTCGCTTTTGTACCCCGTGTATTGGGAGAAATACGATGATGGGCTCACCCCCTTCAATCAGGGATAATCCCACCACTACCCAAGCCACCCTACCTGCCTCTCGGCGTACGGGCCATTTTCTGGAGACGTGCGCGTCTACTTGCTTTTGCCTCTTTTCAACGCACACGTTTTCTTGTCTCCATACAAATTATCTTTGTCCATCCCTGTTTTGTTGCCAACTCTCCCCCTTCTGGGGCATGACGACCACATTGCGGAGACTCCGCGTCGGGTCCTAGTCGCGACTTCAGTCGTTAACATGCTTCATGTGTTCTTCGAGCTGTAAGCCAGCGATTAATAATCCTACCCCCCTGGGAGTGAGAGGGAGTTAAAACGCAAAATACACATTATTTCATTGCATTCCTTCAGTGGTTAACACTTTCCGGGACAAATTACACCTGTCAACATGATTACAATAAAACTTAGCTTAGGTAATGAGACTTTGAAGTAAAATCTTGGAATACGTGTAGGAGGCATAGAAAACAAATAATGTGGTAAAGGCAATGGCACCTCCACTTGAAATTATGCTTAAAATATTCTGAGTTTCCTTTAATTCTTTCAAAATACGAGTCTCTGTTTACTTAAATAATTTAAAATATGTTTCCTGCGCAGTACATATTCTTAAGGTCTTAAGGTCTTCAAGTCACTGCACTGGGGTGAATAGGTACCTAATGAACAAGTGTGCTCCATCGTAGACCACGCTGCTTAGCATCAGGCAGAATGGTGGTCAAACGCTTGTTCGTACGATGGAGCACACTTGTTCAGAAGATACCTATTCACCCCAGTGACTTGACAGACCCAGACCTTCAGACTGTACTGCGCACGAAACACAGACTCCGGCAAGTCGTTCCACATCCTGGCAGTACGCACTATGATCATCATCATCATCATCATCAGCCCATACTTGTCCACTGCTGGACATAGGCATCTCCAATTGCACGCCACTGTGATCGGTTTTCGGCTTCTCGCGTCCAGCTTCTGCTAGCCATCTTGCGTATATCATCAGTCCACCTTGCCTGAGGGCGTCCTACACTCCAAATGACCACATTATTGTTGTCTCGTTGTTAACCCCCCACCCAAAAAGACGGGGTGTTATAAGTTTGACGTGTGTATCTGTGTGTCTGTCTGTGGCATCGTAGCTCCTACACGACTGAACCGAGTTTAATGCGGTTGAATGCGAGCTTTGTTTAAAAGCTGATTTGATCGAGCGTGTTCTTAGCTATGTTTGATCGATAACTGTTCACCCGCACAAAAGTTATGGGGGTTGAAAGTGGGGATGAAAAATGTAACTTGAATGAATGTGTCCAAGTGGGGTATCAAATGAAAGAGCACGACACGTATATTTAGAATCTGTTTATTAAATCAAAATTGGATATTTTGTTCAAAAGTTATGAGGCTTGAAAGTGGGGAAAAAGTCGACTCTTACAAAATATGTTCAAGTACGGTATCAATTATTATTGAAAGGGCAAGACACGAACATTTAATATCGGTTTTTTTTAAATTTGCAATTTTAATTTTATATTCTAAACGACAATTTCGGTTTTGCAAGTCTAGTTGTTTTTGGTCTGAGTTCCTGGAAAAAAATGATTACGAAAATCTGTCAAATACACTACAATTGGGAGGTATGTACATATGTACCTGCCTAAGTAAATTATAAATACGAAGTAAGTACTACTATAGTATAACTTGGGCAAACTTCAGTGGCCGAAGTTTGCGAGAAGTTATGTATGACAGCTGAATTCTGAACTTTCTCTACGTCGGTCGCTTAGGTCGGTAGGTACCTAGCTAGGAACTTAATTTATTATTGATAAACGGACGGTTTATTTTAGGATCACTTAGTAAACTTATAGACTTAACTTGAGTACTCCTTTACCTTTCTACCTGTCTAATTATGGCAGGTAGGTTTACCTACCTTACAAAACTTCTAATTAACTTAATAAGTTTGTAGAAAAGAAGGTAGGTACATTGTACTCTTCCTAAGGACATAAATATTACTTCCAAACACCATAATTTGTCGTTGTCTACAAAGAGTAATAATATGCAACAAGCTGGCCCCAATCACCTCTTCGTCGGTCGTATTTGTAAGGGAGGTTATAAAGTAGGCAGGTATAGGGACTTGTGTAGCCGTAGAGGCACCCATAACCCCCGCAGCCAGCCAGGTAGACAAGGTAAACTTTACTTTCATAACTTCCTTCACGTTGCGTTGTTGCCAGTTTTATTTCTTGAAAATAGAGCGTTTCGTTCGTCCCTCGTCCGCCGTCGCTCACTCTCCGACCAAGCAGCCGTCAAGATATTCCATCTCTTTCGCTTTTACGGTTTTAACGATATTCCGTCTCTGTCTCGCGCGCGCTACAAACAGGCTTTGTTGTAGTGAACGACCAATCACGCGCGAGCTGCCAACGACTCTCATTCAGGTTTGGAACAACCGTCGTGCGGACCGGTTGAGCGCTGCGCTTGTCTCGCGAAGTAACGGTTCTTGCGTGCTCAAACTACTAAAAACTTAAAAGTTATCACAAATTATTATTTCAATCAAGTACGAGTGATATTAAAATGATACTGTGCTGTGCGAAGTGACAAAGTTCAGTGAAAAAGAGTTGGCATACCTCGCAATTTGTGTAAAGTGAGTGGAAACTTGGATTGTAAGAAACTGCAGTATGTCATACCTGTGTATTGGGATGGGCGCGTAATCGGTGATTTTTCTACCTACTGAGAAAGCGGTGGACCAAGATGGGAGTCCAGCGGTTGCTTTCACTTGTCACTCTGAGTTTGGCTGTGATTATTTGCTCAGGTAAGTTCACCAAGTATTAAATTGTTGACTTACGCAAGCGCTTACCTTGTTGGAGATATCTATTCAGTCAACTGGCTCGTAGTCACGTATTTTACGTGATTGTATACCTGAGTTATTCAACTATCTATCAACATTCGGTTCTGCAGATTGTAATGTCAACATAATCACAAACCGCGAACTGCCATTAGGTAGATAGGTAGGCTAGGCAGGTACAAAATTATCTAGCCAGTCACTTTAATAGGGCCTACCTAGGTATGCACTGTCATTTCATTTCATTAAGCTGTACACGAATATGATATACGTACGTAGCCAATTAATTAGGTAAATACCTTATTGATTTAAATGCAAAGTAACGTCGTATGCAAATTATCTAAGTACCTAGTAGGTAATTACTTACAAGAATGGTAAGGTTAGCTAGCTATGCACGTAAATAATTAAGAGGTGACCATTTAATTAGGTAGGTATAGAGCACAAAGGTTACTGACCGAACATAAAGGTACACACTCAAGGTATGCCAAAGGCCCATAGAGCGGTACTAGACAAGTGGCTCCAAGTTCTATTCTTGGATCCAACATTGGACATTATTCTGCAAGTTTTGATCCAATGCGTGCAATGGTGCCGGCATTCAAGTAACCGCTTTAAAACTCAAATTTGAAGTTGCAACAGCAGCAGCCCTAGCATGGGCGTCAAAAAAGACACGACATAGAGAAAATACGCGCTGCGATTGGCTGCTATGTCACACATCGAGCGACACAGCTTGTTTAAACCAATCACAGTGCCTGATACGTCTTGTTATGTCTTTCTTGGAGCGTTTTGTAGGGGGGCAGAGCTAAAGTTGAACTGAGGTAGCCAATGACCATGTCAGGAGCTAAATCGGATAGCGTCTGCCGTGATTGACTGGAATCCTTAAGATGGACGCCGAAGATGAGGCTGGCCCAAGCGGAGCTGACGGGACGACCTGGAGCAATTTGTGTCAGTGTGGCCGAAATTGGTGGAGAGGACAGAGACAGAAAGGGACTCCCTAACAGGAAGACTTCTGCCTAATAGTGCCACATAGAAACGGGCTACTTAAAACAACCTTAATTAGTCACCAATGACGATGATGCTAGGCTTACTCAACTGTGGGTGTGAAAAGATAGAGCATGTTTTTAACAAGCTTATTTTCCTGTTAAAAATGTTGAGAATGGATATTGCCCCAGAAACGATAGGTAAATCACCTTCCGGATCTACCGAATTACAGATTTTTAGTAGCTAGCAGTAATTTGGACCGACACTCACAAAACTTAAACTGCATTGGATGTAATACCTATCAGGTACTTTTCGTACGTTACTTGATCTGGTTATCCATATAGTGGCCATTAAAAGGCCTTGTCATATTATGACCACTATTTGCTGAAACCGGTCTAGTACAATGCAATTGGAGTGGATTGCGCCATTTATGCGTAGGCACCTAATGTGTGGCAAAGCCTTAAAGCCTTCCAAGTTTCGGAGCCTTATCTAAGCTGTATCTGATAACATCGAGACTACTGCTTTCCACAATTCGTTGCCACGATGCACTATAGGATGGAACCTAGGTAGTCGATAGTGGACCAGACATAGTAGACACTGATGGGTGTCATGTTCTTACTTATAATGTACATAAAACTCCAAATTCCTCCTGACTAATTCATTCATCATTCACTGACTCATCAACGCCTAGCCCTTGACCCTAGAGAGCTGAAATTTTGCACATAAGTTCCTTTTATGATGTTTACGCAAGAAAGTATTGGATTGTGCAAAAATCATCCCTAAGAGGGGGTAAAAAGGGAGGTAGAAGTTTATGAGAAAAACTTTAATTTTGTATTTTCAGTTCTAAAACTTGATGGTAGTATTTTCGAATATAAATTAATATTGAAACACCGCGAATGAAATGGACGTCCACTAGTAGGCAAATAAAGACACAAATATTCGAATAATTTCAAGTTACCTTGAATTATTTCAATTATTCTCCCGGGACAAGGATGTTATAGCTACATCTTTGCCCCAAGAGACTTTCATAGTGCGAACCGCCAGGATGTTGAATGACTTGCCGGAGACTGTGTTTCCTGCGCAGTGCAGTCTGAAGGTCTTCAAGTCGCGGGTAAATAGGAATCTAATCAACAAATGTGCTCCATCGTAGACCACATCGCTGCTTAACATCAGGCAGGATGGTGGGTCAAATGCTTGTTCAACGTGTTTAAAAAGCTCCAGACGTTGCAGTCTGATGCAGAACGGTGGCGCCACGGTAATCTGTAGACTGGACGGCCGTCATCGGCGTATTATCATTAAGAAGTGTCAGTCTGTTTACACCAAGCTCAGTAATAGCGAGGTGTTAAATTGGTCTGAGGCGCGTTCTCGCGCCGCCTTCGCCGTCTAAAACGGGTGGGTGTCTTCATCGTGAGATATACGCTACATCGATCAACATTCTACTTATGGTTAGTGTCAACTGTCTACTTACTTACGTATATATACGTTCTTATATATAAGAGTTTTAAAATAACATAAACCTTTTTAACCGACCCTGAGTCAGCAACGTGTAGGTATTTTACCAAATCATGCAAAATAACAACTTCCAATCTTGAAATTCTTCTAAAATTTCATGGTCTAAGGTTCCCTACATGATTTTAATGTACTTCATCATCATCATCAGCCCCTACTTGTCCACTGCTGGACATAAGCCTCTTCAATTGCACGCCACTGTGATCTGTTCTCGGCGGCTTGTTTAATGTACTTAATACTGCTTTTTTTTTTTAAAGATTATACGAGGAGTCGAGGTGTCATACATTATTTACCTTAACTGTAATCCCAAAGTACTCTAAATTTTAGGCTAAAGTAACGTGAAAGCAACGTCGTTATCGCTTCCGACGTCCAGGCGGATCAATTTGCTAGCAATCAAGTAAATTGAGGACGAAATTTTGAGTTAGCTGGCACGGCGCGCCTCAGGTGCGGGCTAACTAATTGCTTAGATCAGCAGATACAGTTTTACACCTAGGTACCTGCGTAATAGTTAAGCGAAATATGTCTGACTACTTACGCATTCGAATATAAAAGGGACGGTGAGCAATTGGCCATATGCCTGAGAGGATTCTAGTTCATGCCGACGAAGACGCTGGTTAAAACTAGACTAAGGAACCCGTCCATTTTTCAGGCAGAGGTACACGCTATTCTGGTGAGAACCTTAACGGGACATTGTTGTTTGAACAAGCACATGTGCAAAATGGTTATCCGAAACACAAATGTGTCGCTTCTGCAATGAGGCAGATGAAACTCCTATACACCTTCTGAGTGAGTGTGGACCCCTGATACACGATCGATCATCATATCTGGGAAAACATATATTTTCATCAGATGACATAATCTCAGTATCAAAAAAGTACTTACTTTTATAAAGACGCTCAAAATTGATACTGAACTATACAATTAACTAGGTGGCGATCACAATAGATCAGCATTGGTCGCAGTAATACTGGACCCAACAAGGCCCTGTAGAGCCCCACAACACAAGCAAAAAAGGAACTCTTGGTATCGAGTATTCCTCTGTTCCACGCAGGAAATACTCATCTTTCCTATCCCATATAACTATTAAGATTGTTTCACGGATAGAAGTGGAGTGTGACGAAAATATGCATAAAAAAACCTTTATTCCACATTTTAAATCACTTCGTGTCAATGTATGTTCATTCATAGGTGCAAGAGTTTATTCGGCCATCGAATTATCTCCGCCAAAATTAGGTTAGACACGAAAACTAACAAAAGGTTATCAAAATTGCTCTTTCTTATGTCGGACGTTTCTAGTGTGGAGTGTGTATCACGCCGGTAATCAGCCACTGTAATTGGAACGAATGACCCAGCAATTTTGGACGCCACTTTCATTAATTCAAACAGGGATACTGAACCTTCTCTTGAATTTATTGTGTACTAGTGGACTCGACAGACGTTGTCCTGTCTTTAGGCCATAACCTTGTGAGCCTGTGTCCAGCAGTGGATGTCATTTTTTCTTTCATAAGAACCTTCTGCTGTCATTAAGGAGCACAACAAAAGAAGAATTAGCGAAATCGGTCCACCCGTTCCGGAGTTATGGAATGACAACGAAAAGTGGCTTTGATTTTTATATATAAGACTAGCTGACCCGGCAAACGTTGTTTTGCCTATATACATTATTAACAATGTTTCTCTGCTATTATATGCATGTATTATACACATAAACCTTCCTCAAGAATCCGCATTTAAATCTGTTGCGTATTTTGAAAGACTAAGCATACATACAAAGGGACAGACAGCGGGAAGCGACTTCGTTTTATATTATGTAACGAAGTTTCCTTTCTATTGTTCTCATACACTTACAATCCAGAATTAGAAGGTGTTATTTTACTATCGAAAGTGTGTAATTACGAGCTGTCCCGGTATCGTTTCAAATTGATAGTTTCGTCATGACACGGAGGCATTACCTGCCAGAAACCGGTAATGAGGCTTCAGATATCCAATTATACTGACACATTTGTTCGAGGCGTTATTCGAAAGGACATTTTGTCTAATAAAATAATAATTATGCTTTCCCTTATAGTGTTACACAATGGCAGAAACGAGAAATCGTTGGTATTGGCAGGTTGTCAATAGTTTCAAGAAATTTCAAAGTTCATGTTACTGGAATCCGATAGCAGACTTTCTGTTGAATGCGCTTTATTGATGACTAATCAAGCCAGTTCATGTTAATTGTCCAAAGGAAATAATTTTGCAACGATGTCGAACATACTCACGGTTGAATGTATTAAAAAAGTTATTGTGCCTTACTAGTCCAAGTACGAAACGGTATAATGGTAGCAAGTCTTTAAGAGTAGTACATAATTATATTGTTTTATTAAAAATAAAATATCCTTGGAATTCCGTCCTCTATAAGGAATGGTTAACTGTCAAGACAAGAGTACTACCGCCGGACTGGTTAACAGGCATCGCCAGTACAGTGTAATAAGAGCAGCATTTCGCGGTACCTATCTGGTTAAGGGCATTCATTGGTCAGGTGAAATGGAGGGTTCTGCAGTGTCACGTCAAGTAGTTTCAAAGGCAACGGTTGCTGTTGTATGAAAATATGTTTAAAGTCACGTAGGTGATGGATTATAGTGAAACTCAAAAATAAAACTCTTCGGTAACTAGACAAGCGTTAGAATAAACTAAAAATATATTTAAACGATTTTTTTCCCAAGTAATATCCTAAATAAGTATTAAAACAAACATTTTAAAGGATTTAAAGGCGTGAAGTGTATTTATTTTTATTTTTAACAAACATTTTATTCCGAGAAAAACATCATCGTTAATTTTAAAAAGTGTTCGCATCTCTACATTATCTAGAAAGACCCCTAAAAATGCGAAAAACAATATCTTTGCTCGGGCGAGTGAAATCAAGCCTCGGCGCGACCGGTTCCCCGGACAGGTGCGCGGGCGCCATCTTGTGTCTCGCATCAGTGGCCAGAGATGGCCGAGCCCGAGCCACCTTCACACATGAACCTTCACGTGACCCCAATGGGGGATTGGAAACGCAGATACCAATTGACTTGAGAACGTTCCGAGCCACTTGCCATACGAACACCGCCTCACCGGTATTGTTTCTATTTGCATCGAAAAACATGATGATAAAGCGTGCGAACATCGCCGAGATAAAGTAATCGCGTGCGTTTCCCAGACCATTTTATTGGTATAATGAGTTTTGTTGATCAATGATACTATTTCTTGCAAAGACGTTGCGTTGCGAGTTTAACTGGTTGGCGCACTCCGCCTGTAACAGGAACAGTTTGTTTTGTAAGCAACTCGGGAATCGGATCAAATGATAGTGTTTGACAGCGGTGAACCAAGACAATCAAGTCAACGGACAATTTGCACGGCGACAACAATAGAACATCGCTTGGAAAAATTCGCATATTCCCTTCAAAACGCTCACCCCGACAATAATAACATCCTGGGCAACTTATCATGTGGCACTTTACTCCTAAAGCAACACAATAAGATTGTTTTACAGTTCACAATCCCACGGTGCAATCATGTATTGTACATTTTCTTCACTGTTCACAGCACTTTTCCCTGCAGCTTTTGTACTTTTGTTCCCATCTCTGTTTGGGATTCAGATGTGGCAGACTAAGCTTTTTTTAAGCTGGATAAAATCAGATGATACTTCTTTATCCGCGTAGGAGTCGAGTTTCATGCATGAACAACATAAATCGAATCTTTGGCTGCGACGCAACCGTCTTCCGATTGCAAATGAAAGTCAAGACTTCAGACAATATTACCTGCGACACGCAAACACGGGAACAATGGCTAATCACAGTCGCGGCACAGGTAAATAACTCCTCCGCCGGCGGTGGGTAAAATTGGTGCGTGTTTCTACGAAATTTACATAACAGCCGCTTCGGGGAACGATAGCTTGAAGCTTTGCATACTGACTATTCCTCTTCCACGGAACTACGTTAACTAAATTATACAGCCATTTGGAAAATACGTCATGTGTACATAATAGTTACTCCATTTGGTACAGTAGTGGATGGACACGAGAAACCACTCAAAACAAGAACCGCTCAAATAGGTACCACCTACCCAATATAAAGCCGGGTCCACATGAGTTTAATCCTCGAATAACACGAATTCTGCATGTGGACGGCACTACGAGCTTTACATGTAACGCGCACACCTAGAATTTGTGTTACATTACACCAGTGCATTACAAATACCTACTGTAACGTCTTATAATAACATATGAATATTCGGTAACATGAAAATTTCGAACTTATATAGCGGAATTTTCATTGGCTATCGCTTCAGATCTCCTTTGATGTGAAAAATTCAACCTTTTAAGTTACGTCTAAGGATAAGTTAGTTTTAGTCGCAAAAAATAAACGTATTTTGGTTACTCTCAAGGGAATCATATCTTATTTCGCGTTCCCTTTGATCAGGACTATGAAAAGTCGTAATACCGTCTTATAGGGAAATATCAAAAAACGATATATTTTTACTTAATGTAACCTATATTCCTGACTATTTTCCTCAACGATTTACTTAATATCAACCAAATACGGCTCTCTCTCAAGTAGGCGTGACCGGCCAGCACCTGTCCTCATTTTAAGTTATTAAAAATTGTATGGCATTTTCTAACATCTTAACAAACCCAAACGGAAACTAAATCTACCGCAGCAATTGAATACTTATTAAGGTAAATCAATTGGATGCGCATTTTTAACTATTAATCTTTCATTTGTTAAAGACTTTCGGTCATTATTTGCGACTTGCCTTGTAGTTGTGATGTAAGTAGATTTTGTATGTAGAAGGTTTTTTTTAATGCTTTTTTTATCGCTATGAACAAGCGTTTGACCACCATCCTGCTTGATGTTAAGCAGCGACGTGGTCTACGATGGAGTACATTTGTTCATTAGGTACCTATTTACCCCAGTGACTTGAAGACCTTCTGTCTGTATTGAGCAGGAAACACAGTCATTCCATATCCTATGGCGGTTCGCACTATGAAAGTAGACGCAATATTAACAAGTAATATGGTACAGCAACTGTATGTGTTTCATAACCTTTCTAATTTCACAATCTAAAACTCGTCAAGACCTTTTTTTTAATGTTGTGGTCTTATGGAGAGAGTTGGACGTCGAAATGTTGCTTGCTGACCAATACTTCGAACACATTATATATATGTTTGAATATACAATTTATTACCTTCACTAACACCTTTTAACAAAGTCTATTACTCCGCCACTGATGGGATTTCGACTTTGTTCCAATGATTAATAGGTCTTAATTTGCTCGCTCGAGCTCAACAAGTGAAAGGAGCCTGGCATTCGTGCCATAGCAATGAAAAAAAAATTATAAGATTTTTTTTGTTGTTAATGAGGTTTGGTTATTGCTGTAATAGTTATTGGTGTATGTTACCTCGATATGTTATTATAAGGTATTGTCTTATTTGGTCATGCTGCGAAGGTTCCAGTGTAGGTAAACACAAGTGTTCATGTACAATACCCATTCTAAATTTGAAAGCAACTGGCACTGAAGGTTACTGCATTGGTGTCACTGGGTTCTGTTTTATCTAGTGTCTAACGTCTATAGAAACTGTTTCTGCTAAACAGTGGATAGTACTTTGGGGAATGTTGGCTGTAGGCTCATTTTCCATACCCACGTTCTCTTTGTATACTTGAATATGACATAAGTTGTCACTGTTGTGTTATATTTTTCTTGGTGTTTGGTTTTTAGTTTTATCTTTATATTTTATTCCTTTACTCTAATGTGTTAATATAATAACTTTTCGATAAAACGTCTCATCTTTAATTTCGGCGGTGGACCTGTGACCCGAACAATTGTTATTGGTTTTGTATTACCTATTTCGTTTTCTTTTTGCGTCCATTACCTTAATTTACAAGATTGACCGTGAAGGTGAGGCTAAGAGAAAAGAGTATAAGAGAGAAATCTGACATCGATGGGTATTTTTTTATCACTAAGAACAAGCGTTTGACCACCATCCTGCCTAATATTAAGCAACAATGGTAATCAGTAAAAGTAATCTTTCATTATTAATTAAATATCAAAACGTAGTGTTTTTTATCACTATTACTATACAAGCGTTTGACCACGTAACGTATATAAACAAGGCTTTGTGTAAGTTATCCAGCATTCTTTCTGTGTTGTATGTAACGCCTAATGACATTATTATGTCTAACAACATCAGACGCACCACGTTCTTAATCATGTCGCGGTGTGTATTTCAACTCATCCATCATCTAACCACTGAATATTCTCGCCTCCGCTCAGCGAGGTGAATGCATCAAAACGTGGTGGATTAAGTTGCGTACGCGCATTTACCTGGCTGGCGCGCTTGTTTCCATCCCTTACGCTCACTGCGTCTATCCTTGTTGCACCCGGAGAGAAGTTGCAACGTCGCGGCCTACCTGCGCGGTGGCGTGGTGCAGTCCTTTGCCAACAAACCTAGCCGTTAAAATGTTTTTGTATAATGTAGACCCTTTATGGATCCCGCCAAAATGATTTTTTTTTAGTAGGTACATGTTACTGGCTTGATATTGTATTTGGGATGCGCATTTTTTTGTCTACGACGAAAATGTCATGGTCTAGTTGTAAAATTCTGTAATTTTGTTCAAAATAAGGATACTGCTTGTTCTGAATTATTGTCATTTATTACTTTCATGAATAATGTACTTACATTTGATATTATACCTACTAAAAGTCAAAGATTCTACATAATGTTGTAAAAGTACAAGTTTTAACACTGTACCTACCTTGATGTTGGTAATGTTTTTTTTTTTTCAACCAAGAAAATTGGTTCAGAAATAATGCAAAAAAAAACTCTGCAAATATTCAGCCAGGGTGGGGTAAGTGTAACTTGATAATAGTTTGTAAACGCCACGACGACGACGCGACACGCGATTTCCTGCTCCTGTCCTTCACAGATAGCGTCGTGCGTGAGTAACCGACACAGTCAGTGTTTGCCTAAGAATGCCAATATTTTTAAGGAATAATAACCCGTCTGAATACAGTTAACACCCGCATCTTATCAGTGACTTGGAGTGTTGAACACCTTGTTATTTTTGCCTGGCCACACGGCACCGCACCGGGCCGCTCGCTCGCCTTCCACTGATTCCTTGCACAGCTGTCACTGGTAAGGTTTTTTTTTCGGTAATTTTTTTTTTGAGCGGCAGATGTTTTTAGTGGCCAGTTTGAGCTGGTCTCTGTTCACGAAGAGGTTGCATACGTATAGAATAAGATACGATGAGACTGGTTATAGTTGAAAATGTTACCAACGTCATGACTCTGAAGGGACGCTCAAAAGTGTTTTAATATTTTCATTTTCGAAACGCTCATTATAGAGTGTGTATAATATTTTGTATTTCTTTTAAGGATACGTGCAGAAGGCGAAGGCTACCATTTACTTCTGTAGGGATTTTAATAAATCATTAAATAACAACTTTAAAATTACTAGTGCTGCTATATTGCAAGATGCAGCAGATTATGTACAGGTACTAAATTAAACACAGGACATACTTTTTGGTATAGAATCTCTAGAATCTAGACGGCCTGCATGAACTAGTGGTCAGGACATCTGCCTCTAGTACGACGGACGCGGGTTCGATTCCGGCCACGGACATAATGCTTTAGTTATGAGCTGAGGCATTTGTTGTGTGCGTCTGAGTGTTTTATTTATCTATGTTTATTTAAAAGGAATGTATGTAAGTACCGTTAAGTAAGTAAAAATCCCAAAAAAATATCTATGAACTTGTCAAGTAAAGGTGTAAATAACAAGATAACTAGCCAATCACGAATTAATCTTGATATGTAACAACTCCAAGGAGTATAATATGTTTTCATAGTACGTAGCTTACAGCAAGTATAGGGTCCCGTGTACAGGACAAGCTGTCTGCAAGTGTAATATTCCGACCCCTAATGCCAGTCAGTAACCACCTTTATGCGCCCCTACTGTCAAATAAAGCATAATGCAAAAGGCAGATAAAATACCACGTTTTTACTAATTTTCGCTTTATCTACATTCATACATCTTTTCATACATGAGCTCCAGTTTCGAGTACTTTTCAAGCCACCTTCTGCCAGGACCGCACCAATCTGGTCGATGCATGTCCTTCTGGGGCGACCTATACTCACCCGGCCCATTACATCACCCATATAAATCTCTTTCGTCAATCGACTTTCATCCCTCTCCATATGCCCAAACCACCGAAGCACGCCCTTTTCAATCTTGGTCACTACGTCTTCCTTCAAACCGCAACTTTCTTAGTATAGATGAAAATATCATGTACCATGTTATAAATAACATACGTGATATTTTAATGGTAATAGAACAAGGGTACCTACGTCTAGCAAAGTATTTGCTTCAGTACATTCTTGCGGTGTTTAATTCCCGACATGATGTCGAAATAACTATAACTGTGTCCGTTACGTAGAACGACATCAAAGTCATTACTCGGCCCCTTCCATTAATTGGCATGTTAATTTCAATCTCCTTTGTTTGTTGCTATTAAGGAACAGAACGTTCTGTTCACTGTAGCGGTTACAAATTGCGGCGGGTCCGCTCTTTCATTTGACAGGGTATGTCGGTTAACACGGGCAGCCCCCCCTAGCACAGCGCTCCAAGAAATAAGTGACAAGACATATAACGCGCTGCGATTTGTTGAAACGAGCTGAGTCGCACAAAGCGTGACATAACAGCAAATCAGCCCCCCTAGCACAGCGCTCCAAGAAATAAGTGACAAGACATATAACGCGCTGCGATTTGTTGAAACTAGCTGAGTCGCACAAAGCGTGACATAACAGCCAATCAGAGCGCGTATTTGTTCTATGTCATGTCTTTCTTGAGGCGCATGCTACGCCTGCAGGGGACACCAGACACAGAAGCAAGTACATCGCTTATGCGTTACCGCTCTTATAAACATAAATATAAAAAGGAGAAACTGACAGACTGACATATCAACGCACAGCTCAAACGGCTTAACTTAGGGACTTGAAATTTGGTACGCAAGTAGCTTAGGTTCCATAGTAGTGCACTAAGAAAGGAATTCTTGAAATTCTCATGGGAATAAACGGGAAAATTCTTTTGTATGAAAAATCTAAACGGCTCAAGTTAGACGCTAGAAATTTGGAATGCAGGTACTGTACTACTAAACTACGGGAATGAAATCGCGCGGCGTCCACTAGTATAACATAATCGTGAACTATCGTATCTAACAAAAACCGCAATGTAATGTAATCGAACAGGTAGACTCGGCTAACAGTTGTTCGATCCCCAGTTTCCGGAGAGACTATTCGGGCGTTGTTTTCTGTAGTTGCATCATTTTTTACAATAACGTAGCCGGAACCATACCATTGACAGGCAGTCGGTAGAGGAGTCAGGAATAGTCCCGGATGCATGTGTCGCGTTTTAAGGACACATGTGTTATGGAAGAGAGACGCACGCGATTCGAGTCTCGAGTGAATGCGTTAATTCGTACCGGGAGTTTAAAAAAAAAACATTAGGTAGGTATAAAACTATGTTTTCTTTTCACTTTCTTTTTAAGCGACTACAGAAAAGGTGACGCGGATAACTACACACATCAAAAGTGTCTAGGGATCAAGTACATTTTAGAAGATTGCAATCAAGAATGTATTTTACAAAAACTGAATTCATTCATAATTTATTCAAATTGTGGTGTTAAGTCGTTGATACAGGCATGGGGAATTCGGTAGGAGACCAATACAGAAGATTAGGTTTGATTTAAATAAATTAGAGCTAAAAATGTTCTTGATCCCTAGATACTTGATGTATTATGTTTTCTTTTCACTTTCTTTTTAAGCGACAAAAAAGGAGTCGCGCATAACTAGGTACGTCGTTTATGAACAGATTTTTATGTTGTTTTTTTGTTCGAAAGAAGATGTTGGTCCCATGTTAAGGAAGTCAGGATATGGTGGTGGAAAACCCGATAAATCGCGGAGAATTTGAAAAAATGTATGAGCGGGCGGTTAGAAATGCTTGAAGTCGGTTCTTTTTAAAAATTATTAAATTTAGCCATAATTCACACGCACATTGTCATATTTAAAACACTTTGAAGTGAGTACAAAACAAAAACTTCATTGTAGTCTTTCGACGTTAAAAATCTTAAACGTATTCGGAACAAAACGTTTAAAAACATTTTTTTAGTATGTGATGTGAAGTAAAAACGTAATATTAAGCTTCATAGTGCACTGTAACCAAAAAACGGGTTCGGTTTTATACGTTCGTTAGTTAACAGCTCAATATTTAATTTAACGACAGGCGTTGTAACTCTGCACTCGTAACTAAAATAAACATTATTTTTTTTTAACGAGTGACGCGGTGACTATGCTAGCGAAGGCGCACATATGTATGGGGGTGTTTTATAGAAGGGGGAAAATGTCAACGCGACTTTCATTATGTTATTCTTTAGCAAGTCATTCATAAATAATTATAGACAAAAATAACACGGAGATACTAGGGGAGCGATATGCGGATGCTGTAACAGGATAATGTCATAAAAATATGCTTTTTTATCATAAAAAATCAATTGAGAAGGAATAATGCTCTTTTTAACCGCCAATATCTTAAATATTAAACAAGAGATTTTGCTGTCTGCAGTGTTTGGAATAAAGTTGAAAGTCATTCGCAGCTTAAAAGTTTAAATTGATATTGTATTCGCGGTAATGTACAGTACATTTTTTTTTTCATGGAATCAACTCGAATTGCAACCAGCTCACGCATTATGCGGTAGGTATATGTACCTATGTAATAATTTTAACCGCAATAATGTAAAACGACACCATACGCGCGAAATACGCTCCTCATGTATTTTGTATATTTCTTTTTATTACTTGCTCGTAATTTTTAACAGGTAGACATTTTAACAACCGACCAAATTGTGTGGAATTATTTGTATTTAAAAGTTTTCTTTGGTGAATTTGTAAAGTGGCGCTCGTAAATCGTTATAAGTGCCAGTGATGTCCTCAGAGTCTCGACCTATCTATTGTGTGTCAATTCATTGTGTCGGGCTCACAGGGACATGAATAAAATGGACCCTCTACCTGATGCGTATTCTATTGTGATATTTTCGTTGACAGCAAAAGTGTCTATTCCTTCTAAAAATATACCTAGTGGGTACTTCTATACATTCGAAAAAGATATTCACGTAGACAGGCAAGAAATTTTGTCAATCGAAACACGTATGTTCCTTTACCACGTTCAAACTAACCTCCGATTAGCATAGAATGCTACTGTATTTTTTATATTATGTTTTATCGTAAAATACATACTGTATGTGTGTACTTGAAGTGTATAGCAGTGGCGTGCACACCATATAGGTAATAAAGACACTGCCCACCTTAGTATTTTCGCTGCCCGACCTAATAATATAGTTAAAATTATCGCTGCTTAACATCAGACAGGATGGTGGTCAAACGCTTGTTCATAGTGATTAAAAAAAAAGTTATTGCTAGATCCTTTTTTGTTGTACTCACGACAGAAGCTAACAAAGGTCCTCTGTTTTGTGGGTGAGTAGATAGGTAGGTTATACCTATATTTCGATAAGACAAATTACCTATACACATAGGTGTCAATCCTTGGGGCTTACTGCCTACCTTGTCGTAAAAGTCAGTGCACGCCACTAGTAATAGTAATATATGGATGCATATTCTCATGTCCACAGAACTGCTTATAATGTATGACGCGTTGTCGCCGATGTAACTTAGTATTCCTCTGTGGCCGCGGTAGACATGTGGACTGGTGATGCCCGCATGGTAGACGAGGACTTCTCACGCCGGTTGTCTTACTGACACAGGTTCAAGGGCCTACATCATCACAGCACACCACATCCTGCGCCTATTTGGTGTAAACGACCACTTGCTAACCCCTCGATGCGACGAATTCAATAGATGAAATACGACACTTTATGTTGACAATATAAATATTTTACGTAACATGGGACAGGGAATTCCATTGTGTAGTTTAAGTACTATGAAGTATACTTGCGTTGAAATGAAATTGTATGTTTACTTAACGCCGAAATTCACGACGTTTCCGAACGGTATTTTAGCATGGACGTGTTAAACGTTGTCCGATGCAAAGTATCTCGAGACTATGGGAAATGTTTGTCGCAATACATTAACAATGTTAGACAAGTTTGTATGGTAATGATTGCGACCCGTTCTTTAGCTCGCAACCTCGTTTACAGCTTGAATGGTTCGTATTTTGAGGTCAGGCGCACAATGTCTATTGGTATTGCTGTATTGTCTTTATCGTCATTTTATCACACACGCACAACTATGTGTAGGAACGAAAAGTAATTTCTTCAGTACCTACCTGGACTGATTATCAATGACTACCTCTCAAAAATACCTTATCCTATTCTACTGACATTTTCTACGTTTTTATTATACCTCATTCACTTTTAGAATGAGTGCAACTTGGCTTTCACACACTTGACATGTATGTACCTACCTACATTTATATTATATGACATATAATGGCATAACAATTACAACATTTTATTTATTTTACACCTCACAGCATGTCACGGGTACTGATGTAAGATCAGCGCTGGGAATGCTGTGTGTATCCACATTATTTCCAGCACATGCTAAATCAGAGTCCTTTTGCATTTGCCACATTCAACTCGTCTATCTTCTATTTCTTATATTTTAATGTTTTTTTTTTATTGTGTTGTTACTTCTCTTGTAATGTAACTGTTGTATATGCGACAAATGTGAATAAATTAATAAATAAATAAACCTGAATACTCGAAAGCAGTGGCATGCACTGGCTTTCACGACAAGGTAGACAGTATTCCCAAAGACTGACACCTATGTATAGGTTACTTGTATTTACGAAACACATGTACCTACGTATCTACTCACCTACAAAATACAGGACCTTCGTCAGCCTATGTCGCGAGTACTACAAAAAAGGATCTAGCAATAACTCTATTATTAGGTCGGGTAGCCAAAATACTAAGGTAGTAAAGTCTCTTTGCCTATATGGTCTGCACGCCACTGCTGGAAAGTAAATCTGTCAGTAAGTGATTCGTGTCCACGAAATGTATTCTATAGTAAATTCGTATAACAGCAGCAAGATAATTACGAGCGGTTGCCGATCGTTATCCGTCGAGACAGGGTGTGACACACAATAATGCAATTGTGGCCAACAAAGCTGCGTTTTGAAAGATAGTTGCGCGACCCCGGCACACGACTCACGACTCCCAAGCCCCGCTGCTTCAGCAAAGGCACGCTCTTACTTTTTTATTTGTTACCTCAATGCCAAGATCGAAAGTGTGCGGTCTGTTTCCAACGAAGCATTGCTTCAGCGTTGAGTCGAGGTTTTCTCGGCGGCTGCGCAGTGTATACAGCTTGGTGATTGTAGTCGGAGAGTTTTCGAGTAAAGGTCTGATCAGTGGTGGAGCTGAAGCCGTGGTGAACCAGTCGGACCGGTTTTCGGAAATTGGACACGTGCGCTGCTGACGTGATGCTAACGCCGGTCGCCCCCGCGCTGCCCCCCGTTGCCTCCGCTTCTTTGGAATGCGTTGATTGCTTCTAACTTTCTATGTTTTTACAACTCACCGTATCAAAACACAATGATCAGTTTGATAGTGTGTATCACGAGACATATTTGGGTGATTGCTCTTTTAAAGTTATGTATGTTTTAGAAACAGTACAGAGTTATAAGAGATGTCCAATCTTGAATTTACATATGCATCTTCCTTAGTACTAGAATAAACCTCCACACTTACCCCTTTACTAATAAGGGTACATATATATGATTGATGACGTTTCATATATATATGAAACTAGCTTTCCGCCCGCGGCTTCGCCCGCGTGGACTTCGCTGATATTGCGGTATAAAGGAATATTTTAGTTTTCCCTCGGGAATATCCATTTTTTTTCGGGATTAAAAGTACCCTATTATTTAAACCGGACTTCTAACTATACGTCTGAAAAATTTCAAATCAATCGTTTCAGTAGTTACGGCGTGAAAGCGGAACAAACAAACAAACTCACTTTCCCGTTTATAAGTAAGAAGTAAGACGGGTTTAGTTTTTTGCACACACCAAGGAACTGTCAAATGTTAGAAAAAGACAAAACCGAGTAAGTTAATACTTTAATAATAACCTTTCTTATTAGTTATGAGGTCGAGTGACAGACAATACAAAAATCATCAATAGAGCGTGTTCGAAGAAGAACGATATAAAGTAGCATCTCTTTCGTTTCCCACTACCTCTGACAGAATTTTTAGGAAATACTTCATTGATTTGCCTTGATAACTTATAGGTATACTACACCTACAACGGTTGATATATTGTAATTTAATTTTAGATAACGCACTAAGGTGTGTTTACTAAGCTGCTACTGTCGCATATGTAGTTAGAACAAAAAGGACCCAATACGAAACATGCCGATTTTGTAATTTAAGTTTTATATCTTTCATGTTAAGATTCAATTTCATAAAATGACATATTTTGTTTTGTGTCACTTTTGTTCTAACTGAGCGGTGTTGAGTCTGCCTATACCTACCTGGGTTTTAGTTCTCAAAATAGAGTAGTGTAGTATGATTAAATTATTATCATAATTAAGCCCCTTGTCACTGGGGTGTTACCCGTGTCATATCAAACACATGAGGGATATACATTTACTAGCTGACCCGGCAAACATTGTTCTGCCTATATACATTATTAACAGAGTTTCCTTCTGCTATTATATGTATGTCTTATAGTATATAAGACCTATGTATTACAATTCATAACTAGCTGTGCCACGCAGTGTCAATCCCCGTTCCCGTTGGAATTTCGGGATAAAAAGTAGCCTATGTTCATTTGGAAAAACGTAGCTTTTAGTGTAAGAATCATCAAAATCGAATAGATGTTCATCATCATCATCAGCCCATACTTATCCACTGCTGGACATAGGCCTCTCCAATTGCACGCCACTGTGATCTGTTTTCGGCTTCTCGAATCCAGCTTCTTCCAGCCATCTTGCGTATATCATCAGTCCACCTTGCCTGAGGGCGTCCTACACTCCGTTTGCCGAGATGCGGTCTCCATGAGAGAACTCGTTTTCCGAATAGATGTTCAAAGAATTAAAATACAAAATATTTAAAGACATAAGCCAGTTAAGGTTTCCACTTGTAAGTTTTGACTCTTGCACAAATATTATTATTTAAACTTTAACATTTATACAAGTGAGTGGTGTGTCCGATTTTACTTCCTACTTTGATTAACTGTTTTTTCTCCTACTAATTTAAATTGTAAATGCGAGAGTTTGTGATATATGTAAATTTATGTTTGATACTTGTTCGCGGGAAAACGAATGAACGGGTTTTAACGAAACTTTCTGAGGACACTGTTACTTGGATTATATTGGAGCTTAGATCAGTTTTTAATGAAACGCGCACAGACATTATAACTCAATGTTGTCCACGGGCGCGAATATAATCAAAGACAAGCTCGAGCATACCTTTGTTATTTTACTCGACGTTTCGAGCTTGTCTTTGATTATATTCGCGCCTATATACCCGGTGAAAAATATTGAGTTAATATTGGAACTACCAGGATATTAAAGGTGATAAAACGCTGGTAAGACCGCGGGGTGCAGCTAGATGTGCACTAAACGGCTTACTAAACTTATTGAACCGTTCAGTTATTTGATAACAATTATTTTTAATTCAGGAACATTATAATACTTGGTTTCTTTGAACAGGATATACAATTACTATAATATATACGTATACCTCTATACTTCATCATCATAATTTTCCTGCCCTTATCCCACACTAGGTGAGGTCATGTTTCTTTTCGCCATTCATCTCTGTCATTCGTCATCTTTTCAGTTACACCTTTCCAACACATGTCATTTTCACACAGTCCATCCGTACCTTCTTTGGTCTCCCTCTTGCCTTGTATCCTTCCACATTCATACTCATCGCTTTCCTTGTTAAAATAAAAAATAAATAAAATAAATACACTTCACGCCTTTAATCCCAAAGCGGGGTAGGCAGAGGCACTTGCTAAAGCAAATACCCACGGTTCACCAAGCGTATTAAACCCAACGTGACAGGGGGTGAGCCCATCGCCGTTATAGGGTTCACACACCTTGTGGTGTGCGGTTTTCATCACGATGTTGTCCTTCACCGTACGAGCGTTGCGTTGCGTACATAGGCTCTGAAAAAGAGTCCCATTGGTTCACGTCCTGTAGCCGGACTCGAACCCGGGACTTCCCGGTTACAAATCAAGGATCCGACCAACTAGACCGCAGACGCTCTCTTTCCTCGCTTTCCTTGTTACATGGTATCCTATTAATATTAAAAAAGCGAAAGTTTGGATGGATGTTTGTCCTTATTTAACGCAAAAATTACTGGACTTATTTTGATGAAACTAGGCAGCATTGTAGCTTATAAAGTAGAATAACATATAGGCTATAAAGTATATTTCTAAAACAACGTTTGCCAGGTCAGCTAGTAATATCAATAAATAATTGTAATGTTTATCAAAACAATATTCACACAATTTACGTCTCGAAAACATCATTAATTTTGTGAAGAACGTTATGGCGAGGGGCGCTCTGTCCTGGGAATAGTGTAGTCAGTAGAACTTCCTTCTTTCCTTCTTAAGGAAGCTTAATCTAAATATATACATAAAAAGAAAAGCTGACTTACTGACTGACATATCCAACACACAGCCCAAACGGCTAAACTTAGGCACTTGAAATTTGGAACGGACGTAGCTTAGGTACCGTAGGTGTGCACTAAGAAAGGAATTCCAGAAATTCCCACGGAAACGGGAATTAATGGGAAAATACTTATGTATGAAAAATCAAAACCGCTCAAGTTAGACGCCTGAAATTTGGGATGCAGGTACTACTAAACTACGCGAATGAAATTGCGGGGCGTCCACTATTTTTATCCATATTTTCTAAGTATTTTGTATACAAACAACACAAGCTTTTCATTTCACCTGAGAAAACATCCAAGGTTACATTTATAACTCCAATTGATCATCGTTTCTTGCGGTGTCAAACAATTTATCAACTACTGCACAGCCAAGGAAACTAAGGAGCAAAATCATTTGTTTTTTTCTTAGTATGTCCAGTATAAGCTGAGACGTTATTATTAAGTTATTGTTGTGCTGGATAGATTGTGGGTTATTGGTTGTAAGGCTGTTTGTCAACAGGTTTTGTTACGAGGGGAATTCTCAAAGGTAAGATACATTTCCTTGACGTCGCACAAGAAAGTCCAAAAATCTTATTCTTTCTCTCGAACGTTGAACGTTTTGTTTCAACAACTAGAGGTTAGCTCGTTACCGTAATTTATTTAGCTTAGGTACAGCGGTCGACTCGTTTGTTAGGATTATCTATATAGTAATTTTTTTTTTCATAACAACAGTGGGCTCGCAAGATTAGCTTAGTAAGTAGACGCGCACGTCTCCAGAGAAGGTAGGGCTTGGGCGGTGGCTGTGGCGTGCACACCATATAGGCAAAAAGACACTGCCTACCTTAGTATTTTGGCTACCCGACCTAATAATAGAGTTATTGCTAGATCTTTTTTTTGTTATACTTATAACGAAGTCCTGTGTTTTGTGGGTGAACAGATAGGGTATTTCGTAAAGAGAAGTTACCTATACATAGGTGTCAATCCTTGGGGATTACTGCCTACCTTGTCGTAAAAGTCAGTGCACGCCACTGGGCGGTGGTGGGCTTGTTCCTGAAAAAAAAAAAGTGGACTCGCAATATTTTATTCTTTATACCTAGATTCAGCCATCTTTAATTAGTGAAGATTTTCAAGTGCAGTGACACGTATTAACCTAGCCTTTTCCTGGTTGAAGAAGAAACAATAAACGCTATAGAACTCCAAACATTGTACGTACAACTACACTTCACGTTAAAAAAATAGTTGACATTAAAAAACCTAGCGTAGCGTAGAGCAATCATCGTTTTTGGCTAAACATACACAACGTTAAGTATCCACATACCTATATGTTTGTATAAACATCGGCCAAGTGTGTCAGGCGACGACGCGCCGCCGGAGTGTTCCTCGAAGAAGCTGACACAGGCTGTGCCGCGGGTCGTCGACCCACTCCCGCGCAACGGTGCAGCGCGCGCGAGCCAATCACCGCCGAGCCCTGTCGCCACCGGGCAATGGAAAAAAAAAACAACACAGAACATAATAGACTTATCACCCTAATGAAAACTAGCATTGTTAGCACCGTGACGCAGTACAAATTTGTGACCGGCAGCCATTTGTACGGAACGTGGATAATTAGGAATTTTAACAGGAAACACGATAATTTTTAGGGCATTATGAATTATGATTATTTAAACGCTATTTTCGGTTACCTATTTATGAACGTGGTAATTCTGCTCCAATGGGGAATTTTCCGCCTTTATGTACGCGATTTTCCACCTTAATTTCTCACTCTTCATAGAAAGTATAACATTAGTAACAGAATTGGTACGGATTTTCAGGGTCTTTGTTTCTTCTTAGTTATGATAGATGGCGCTAGCTGTATTTGGGGGGATAAATGACAACGAAAGTACTAACCTCAAATCATTTTTTAAAGAAACGCGCACTGAGATTATATTAATAGTTTAAACCGGGTGTAACTTCAAGCAGTCAGCACTGTAGGCGACAATTATTATTTTAATTATTTATTTAATTTCTTTAAATAAATATTTTTACGACACAGTTACATGTGCCGCGGTCAAAGAACGAAGCTAAGGTGAATCTTTGGTTAATTTTCGCGCCGTAATACCCGTTTTAAACTTTTAATATTTTTATTTTATATTTGTTTACATGTTACAAAAGTGTCTGAATTTTGAATGACTTACGCAAATAATAAAAAGACGTACTATATAACTGACAGTAGTCATCCTAGACACCTACTAGCGACATCTAGATAAGAAACATGTGGAGTTTAAAAATTCCCCATTGAACTCGATTACAGCCAACAATACCAATATACCCTGATGTATTATATAGGAATTCCAAGGTACGATATTATCATGTATCTAACCTTAGCAAAGTAATTATTCCGCACAAGATACAAGTTGTTCTATTCTGTGGTGGCATTGATCAGCATAATGTTACCTACATCGATTAATATTAATTCGCATTACACACATACAACATAGAATACAATACTGCAATAGAGTATAATTGCTAACTGGAGCGCATTGCCTACTTAACTAACTTGAGAACTATCCGACACATTAGGTTGAACTCAGCAGTGTTTGACTGAAATTCTGTCGTAGCGATGTCGAGTCAAGACATTTTAATGGTCCCAATTAAAAATGTTGGTAACGCAATTTTAGGAATATGTACTTTTCTACACCGTTAGATTGGCGATATTAAGATCTATAAACGAGTGGACTCGGCAGACGTTGTCCTGTCTTTTTTGAATATCGGTAGCCTTGGTGAAGAGTTTATTGGGAACAAACATCATGACTATTACTACTTATTGTTGGATTTACCATTTACGCGAACCAAACGGTTTGCGTCTACTTTCGTAGTGCGAACCGCCAGGATGTGGAATGACTTGCCGCGGTCTGTGTTTCCTGCACAGTACAGTCTGAAAGTCTTCAAGTCGCGGGTGAATAGGTAACTCATGAACAATTGTGCTCCAACGTAGACCACATCGCTGCTTAACATCAGGCAGGATGGTGGTCAAACGCTTGTTCATTGTGATAAAAAACATCTGTGGTTGGTAATTATAGGCGTATATAATGAAAACTCAATTGACTTAAAACAAAAATACAATGTTGACTACATAATTGTTTTCACGACGTGAAAGAAACTGATTACAAAACAAAAAGTGGTCTATAATCAAAAACTACCTACCTACGTATTTCAATTATACATTCTCATTATTTAGAACCGCAATCGCAAAATCATTACATCTGACGCAACGATGTTTTAGAGCTTTACAAGCTCTGATAAAAATCTGTGGTATTACGTAGTGTGTGTACTACACTACTGCTTTTGTTAGGGTAAGTTGTTAAATTGTGTAAAACGAAGAAGCAGTGTACATAATTCAATTGCGATTGATCTATTTCATTTCCCCCTGGATTTCACCATGTCTCCAAAGGATTCGGCCTGCAAGGGATTGAGTACATTTTAGTGTTTATGGTGGCATAATTTCGGCGTTAAAAGCTACGATATATCAAAACCCATTATCATTCAAATGAGCCTAAAATATTTTAATGCGTGATGAGCTATAATCTACCTGTTTTATAAAAGGGACCTCTACCATACCACTCATTCATCTAGCCTAGGCGAAACTGTATTTGTAGGTTTAGTTATAGATTCCTACAGAGTTGTATGTTGTTGAATTGCTGAGAAACGGTTGAGCAAAAAACATTGATTACCACGCTATAAACAATTTGTATCATAACTCAATATTGTTCACCGGGTATATAGGCGCGAATATAATCAAAGAAGACAAGCTCGAGCTTACCTTTGTTATTTTACTCGACGTTTGAACAATACTGAGTTATAATGTCTGTGCGCGTTTCATTAAAAAATGATCTAATTTGTATCATCATAATTTGTATCAGCCTATACTTGTCCACTACTGACTGACTGACCTGGATAGGCTTCTCCAATTGCCACTGTAATCTGTTTTTCGGCTTCTCGCATCCAGCTTCTGCCAGCCATCTTGCGCATATTATCAGTGCACCTTCCCTGAGGGCGTCCTACACTCCAACATTTTGTATTACTAGATAAGTAGCGACTCGTCTATAGTGTCTGTTACTCCCAATATCTATACCGACTACAAAAAACTTGATCTAACTATCACCGTCTACGATATCTATAGTACTTTTATGATCACCATACAAAAAACCTTAAAACACAATCACTTTTTTTAGTGATAAGCTCTAACAAAAAACTAATCTTTTTCACTATACTATAAACTCTATCGTATTTTCTCTAAACATCTTTTTTTCTTTAAACTCGTTTATCGTTGAAACGGTGATAGTAGTTTCAAAATGGCCACCGGGAGGTGTTTGTTGACATACCGGGGGATCACCTACTTGTCCACATTAGAGTCGCCGGGCGGAAGCCACGCGCCTCTCTGCCTCAATACGATAATGGGACAATGCACTTATTACATTACTGCGCTGCTGTGCTGTCCAATGGTGCACCTGTTTATTTAAAACACTCTAGTTTAGAGTCCATTGATGGTAGGACGTCAATTTTGTTATATTAGAAGTGTTTATTTATTTAAAATCTTTATTGCACAATAATACAAACGGCGGACTTAATGCTAATGCATTTTCTACCAGTCTACAAGTCAAGAAGGTATGTGTGCAGTAGAGAAAGTAGGTTCATTAAGCAACAAAAAAACACAAAGAATTAAAATACAACAATGAAACTAAATACGTCACATACCTATAAAAATCATACACAATACAAAAAAGACACACATAAACTTACACTTTCTTTTTGCTACATCTAAGTATCTTTCTGTCAATATCTGATAGTTCAGTCCTTAAGTTTCCCTGCTGCCCTACCTAAATAAGTTAACCCAAGTACCATGATAATCATCATCAGCCACGTTATGCCCACTGCTGGACGAGGGCCTCCCCCAATGATTTCCAGGAACATTTGGGGTGAAATACCAGTAATCGCCACGCTTGGCAAGCGGGTTGGCGATCGCAGTGGTGTTGTGTTTTAACTCACAGAGAGCGCTGCTGCCTGTTCTCTGGAGATTTCCCTCGATCGCCTCTTACGAGCTCCTCGCGGGGATAAGTTGGGATGTGATGGTGACATACCTATGTATCTTATTCGCCGTCACTAAACTGCTTACGCTGTGCGACAGCGACAGAGTGATACCACTCATCTAGCACTGTCCTTTTCACACAGCGAGAACAATGTTTCTATAAGATCTCATGGTACAGGGGCAAGGCGTACGTAAAGTATCTGTTCACATAAACCAGGGTTTATGAATATAAGTTGAGGGATACCTAGCACTCATGTGTTGAAGGAATGAACGTCGCTTTTTAGAACGCTTCAGTTATCAATATTTTCCTAGATGAGCCGTCAAACTGTCTGGAAACATTGATTAACCGACCGTATCGAAAAGCGCCGGAAGTGTATCGATTTAGCAATACGTTGTATACTTCACTTGCCACAACTTGCGGTATACCATACAATTTTCACGACATACATTCCTACTCTCACGCCCCATGCACGATTGGAAATTTATTAAAACAATATTCCCAGGTTATTTTTCTCGTAACACGTCACAGGTCACAAATCCGCGGCCACACCTGTCTTAACGTAAGATTTTCCGGTCCATTAAGCAGTATGGTTACCTGCGGCTCGAGATACCCACGATTGTTGGTAGGTAATTGATCAAGTGGTAGAAATTAGACTGTGACCGTAACAGTACCACGAGCGAGCTCCTGCTGTGATACAGTTTCGGTGCGAATAAAAAGAATACAACGCAATGCCAATTTTTTTTTGTGTTAACTAATACCTCGTTGAATTGTGGACTCATGCTACTAAAGTCCGTAGCGGCAAACGACGATGTGCATTGCTGATTTCGTTAAACTAATTTCACTCTCGTCCGTTGTAAAACAGTGATGCAAATAGTTTTCCGCTATAATTCTACAGCAATGCTATACTACGATAGTGTAGCAGACTTGGTAGATAGTTATCCTGTGATGGTAATGCCATTATTGCTGCAATGATACTTGGACGTACTTACACAGAAAGTACTCAATACACACTTTGCCCGAAATTGAGTTAGCTATACCAGGGTGCTAAGTTAAGACATCATCATCATTTTCCTGCCCGCACTAGGTCACCATTATCCCACACTAGGTGGGGTCGGCGCAACACGTTTCTTTTCGCCATTCGTCTCTATCATTCGTCATCTCTGCAGTTACACCTTTCACGCACATATCATCGTCTTTTGGAACACTGATCACTGCTAAGTCAAGACATATCAATCATATAAAAAAACTACCTACTTACGTACATTTACACAAAAAAGTTCAATACAACTTATTTTTTATGTACCCTGACTCAAATCACATGTATGGCGGGTCAATAGCGCATCCAACTTTAAAGCTCAATATCTCCGAAATGCCTTCTGTGTAACTACGTCCATTTTGTATGCTGTGTACCCAACAGAAACCGAGGATTTACGTTTGAATATACAAACCTAGGACCCTCAGCATGCAGGTCGGAATAGATATGGTGGACGATAATGTTACAAGTTAAAAGGTTTCCTATTACCCACCTACATATTTGTCCAATGAAGCGTTTCGACGCGGTCAGTGCAAATTAATCTACTCAACGAACCACGACGAGAAAGGTTTTCGTGTGCGACCCTACGTACAGCCAACGCCCACACAGTATACCCATTGACATTGAAAACCAACTTTATTACTATGTAGTTAGAGCACAAGAACACCTTTGTATTACAGTTCAGCTGACATGTATTTAACCACAATAATCTGAGCTTGGATTGTGTTCACAAGACGCTTAAAATCATTTGTGAGCCCCCATTGTTACGCTCCTTGATTACAATGCGAAAATTTTGCAACAGTCACTGCGATTGTTGAATGTAGCTGAAGTCTACGTAAGGAAACAATAAGACAATCGAATTTGGTGACTAATGTTTTAGGTACCCTAAAACTCTGTACACGCCTTACTGGCGAAGACTTCCCGACTTTCAAGTCCATTGCTTTGTTGACACCAGATCTAAACTGGTACCAGTCATTACCAAAAGCAATGAATTATTTTGTTATCTGTTTTCACCTCCGAAAGTTTATTTGTCCATATTAGATTGTATAGTTCTGACCATCTGGTTATTGAATAAATAATTAGGCAAGTCGTACCTACACGTTATTTTAAGCAACGTTTCAATTTTTCTACCCAAATGGCAGCTACACACCTGTTTGATCCTCTATTTTTTTTAATACGCCTTGTTATGAATAATAAATATTACGTAGAAATTATGTTCTTTATCGTATGGGGTCGCAGTACAACAGTTACCAAACAAATGATAAGTTTTGAAATATCATTTGTATAGAGAAATTATAATTGGAATCTTAAAGTTAAATAATCCCTTGAATTATCATGTAGTTTACTACATTCACAATATTTAATTTTTTTTTAAATTAAATTCATCTACCTTACAATATTAAATATAGATTTATATCCGCAATAAGCTGCGTCGATAATAACGGCGATGGACTCACCCCCTGTCACGTTGGGTTAAATACGCTTGGTGAACCTTGGGCATTTGCTTTAGAAAGTGCCTCTGCCTACCTCGCTTTGGGATTAAAAGGCGTAAAGAAATTGTGTATCCTTATTACGTCAACATTAAAAATCACTGTATGTAATTATTCGAAAAGGTACATATTACGTAGTTGGTATTTCACCCAAAGCCAAGTATTAAACAAATGTGCGCCCGCAATTATTTACAAACGCTTTCTCCGTTCGTGAAAATGAACTTCAAAAGCCAACACCTAAATATATTTTTCTTTCAACAGCGGAGCAAGATGTCACAGAGTTGGATACGAGAGTCGGCGCCGACGTTACGCTGAAGTGCCGGTACACACCAGGACCTAACCCGGAGTCTGGCGCTGTATTCTACTGGGTGCGCACCACGGGCACTGCTGGCAACCATGACAATGTTGCCATTGGAAACACGCCTCTCGAGCCTAACTACAAGTATGTGTTTTTGGCCTAATTTACTTACTTGATGTATTCAAAACAGTTTATTGTCCCTGTGTTACTTAGCTCAAGGAACATTGATTACTTGGAAAACATCAAAAGCTACATCAGTTCGGAAATGGGCTTTGTCATGGGGAGAAGGACCCATCTTTCCAATTATCTTTAATTAACATACATTTTCATATCAAATTAACCCCTTTCACACTTAGACAAATTATATGGTACTCTTAAGTAACACTTACAATCTATGCATTTAAACACCGATTTTGCCAGGCTAAAAGTGATCTTGGAGACATCATGTCTCTGTAACTTATATTGTAAAATCCTGCCGCTAGAGATGGTGGAGAAGGGTTTTACCTCATAGTCAAAGTCAAAACGTTTATTCATGCCAACCTTTATTTATGTACTAAAGTTTAACAACTAAATAACTATTCTGTAGTTACACCTCGACGGTTTCTGGTATTTTTTTTACAGATAACGGTACGTAATAGCTCTTTTATGTGTCATCCTCCTAGAAGACTTAAGTTGACTAAGTTTATATTCATTGTTTACCATATTAGAATCTTCAAGAGGTTTTTAGATTTGTGTTAAGTAGCTCAATGCTTGAACTCAAGTAACCAAATAATTATGAGGTCATTGAAAGTATTTAAAACAGACAAAATGTTTGTACAGTTAAGCCGAAGAAACACGTCATAAAATACTAATGTTCCTAATTGCTTATTAATCACTAGCACTACATACGTAATGAGGAAACGTTGGACGTTATTCATTAGAAACTTGGAAGGAAATCACAAACTTTCTGCCGTTAAGAAAAGCATAATTATTTATGCAGTAACATCACCAATTACCTATTGTTTGCGGAACATTTCCTAAATAATAAAAATCGTTTTGAAAGCTTCCATTTTTAACCGACTTAAAAAAAAAGGAGGAGGTTTTCAATTCGACCGTATATATGCGTTTTTTATGTTTGTTCGCGGATAACTTCGTCGTTTATGAACCGATTTTGGCACCGACTTTAATATTGTAAAATAATTATTTAATTAGGTCTTTATTAAACAACTTTAATGAAAATACGTATTACTTTGTAAGAAGTAAATTAATTTTTTACTTTTTAGTTCACGGGTGGAAGTCGGTTCTTTTTTTGTTAAAAGTATTTTATTAAGTTTCAACATGTCCATAATTACCCGTATTCTAAAACTCCAATCAGATCTGTGCTCAAGTAACGTTTCTCTCGATATGCGACACTCCAGTACCGTATTGTTCTTTCAGAATACGGGTCTAAATGTAGACAGACATGTGTCAGGTTCTTCAGAGTGCTTGAAGGACACAACCGAACACAAAACGGTGACGCGCGATCGGATGCTCTTTGTCTACACATCTCTGCCTACCTCAAATGTATAAGACAGGCGTGAATACATGTTATATTTTAACGTAGATACGTTACTACGTGAATTGTCAACACGCAAGACGAATTAGTTCAAGCTAAAAGGATGTGCCTAATAGTCATCAAGCCATATATCTATGGGGCGGAGATTTTAATCGCGTTTATGTGTTTTTAATGGATGCCAGTGAGTGGTTTCATTTCCCCAATATATTTTGTTAAGATGGGGGCAGCGATCACCTTAATCCAACTAATCTAAACGCTATTTACGATTCATTGGTTACTTATCGGTTTTTTTTTGACACGGGCGTGATATTTTATAGGTATGGGATGCACAGAACTTTTGGAGTGCTTCCTCGGTAATTTTTTGTCCGACAACTGGCGTTTATACAGACTAATAGTTCTGTCAGCGATAGGTTATTTGGCGATCGAAAATGCATGTCTTTCCGAAGATTTACGTCTTCTGTTATTCTTTTTATGTTCCAAACTAGCCTGAGACAGTTTTTTCAGGTATTATTCCTATTTTCTACCTGGGATTTGAGATCTAATACCACATCTATTCAACCATTATATTATTATCTTTCTTTTAAAACCAGGAACCCAGCAAAAATTGTTTAAATACTTCTTTCTCACATACGTACAAAGCAGGCAATTTGAAGAAATATTCTTGAATAGCAAAACCTTCCGAAGTTCCAGCAATCTAACATAGCTATTTTCCCCAGGGTTTTGAATCGACCCGACGAGGGAAAATACGACCTGATCATCACGAACGCCACCTACGAGCGGGAGAATGGGCGTTTCGAGTGCCGCGGAAAGGCAGGCGGCACTGGGCAGGTCGTAGCCTCCCAGGTCTACAAGCTGGTGGTACTGGTGCCGCCAGCGCCGCCCCAGTTGGTGCCCAGCGGACGAGTATCAGCGCAGGAAGACCGAGATCTCCAGTTGTCATGCTCCTCGAATGGAGGGTCGCCACCGCCTACTATCAAGTAAGTTTACGTTTTAAATACTGTTACAGGTAGAGCAAAAGTAATTGACATGGTTTCTTTTGGAATCCAAAATTACCTAAAAAGCCAAAGTTATCATCAGAATGGCAATTAGGTGTGCAAGTTAGTAATTTTGATGTACAGTTTATTATTTTAGTTAGGTTAGGTTAGACTTTTTTGATGCACGTTTAAATACTATCCTTATTTTACTGCAGCTGCTGTTCCCAGAGTATTGATTGCAGAGAGAGCGGAAAATTATTTGAGAATAACACGACGCGTGTTTCTGAGAAAAGTTTTCACTGAACTATTCATGCTAAATATGTTTTTGCACTACCTACTCCTAATTCTACTGTAAAATGGGCGTAAACCAGAAATAACCAAGTCATGTAATTTTCTAAAACATATTCTGGAATTTAAATTCACGTCAGGCGGTGCCACCATCCCATTTGTACCTTGTTTCACTATACAACAAGTAGTTTCAGAAACAAGACTTTTATGCATTCTAGATTGATTTCCTCAGTTTTACGGGCGATAAACTCGAGCGGGCGTTTCTGCCAGAATTGTATTTTTAGCTGCACTTTGGCGAAGTAATTTAAGTTAGGCAAGGAGGACGCAGTGAAATGCATTTCTGGTTTTGCATGTAAATATTTGATCACTTCTGTAAATATAAGGTTGACTTGTTATGCGGGAGCTACGGCTTGGTACAGACGGGTGTGTTTGAACATGCTGGGATATAAACTCGTGTTTTATTTACTGTTCTGCACAGATGTATTTATGTATCTTTGTTCGTTATGAACTAATACGGTTGTCGCTTTACAGAGTGTAAAAACAAAAACAAGCAAGTCTTTCAGAAAAAAAATTCAATCCCCATGCAAAATATCGATCAATCTCCCGAGACAAACAATTGTCTATTTTGTATTGAAATTGAAAAAAAATTTTAAATTCCCCATATTGTCACCATAGTAAAACTTGTTCATGTTAACGTGCCAATCTTTTTAACGGGAGACGACAATTTCTGTTCAGTAGTTGATTGATACATAGCGTAGCTTTACGCCTGACTCACAGAGAGGTAGTGAAGAAATACTGCGTGTAAAAAGACCCCGAGCAATGGTCTTAGAAACGTTGTTGGACTCGTCAATATGAACAACTTTTACTATGGCGGCAATGCGAGGAAATTAAAAAAAGAATCTTTCGTCGTGAAAAAAAAAATATTTCCACATAATCGTCATATTAAAAGAAGTTTATATTTATATTGAAGAGCCCAACAACGTTTCCATACAAAATATATTTTTTTTATCCATTTTGTATGGATTGAAAAAAAAAAATATTTCCACATAATCGTCATATTAAAAGAAGTTTGTATTGAAGAGCCCAACAAAGTTTCTAAGACCATTGCTCGGGGTCCTTTTACACTCAGTATAAAACAGCAGTAAAATATTAGACAATCAATTCCTTGTATGGTTTTTCCATGTAACTGTGTGTGAATGGTGCGTTGGTAGGGTTCCCATGTAGATAGAGAGGTTCGTACGTTTCTTGTCGTAGGTGTTGCAAGCTACTGTGCCGACGAGCCTTACTGGGAACTAGTCTCTGTCAACGGAACTTTATGTGTGTTCACTCTACTTACGGAGATCCTATCCGAAGGTGGCGTGAAAAGTACTCGAAACCGGAGGTCATGTATGAAAAGATGAAGCGAAAAGGGTATGTCAGGACCGTGACAAATGGAGATCTGTAGTCTCTGCCTACCCCTCTGGGATACAGGCGTGAAGTGTGTGTATGTATAAAAAAAACACATTTCACTTCTTTTAATTCCAAAGCGGGGTAAGCAGAGGCATCTGAAAACGAATGCCCACGGTTCACCAAGCGTATTTAACCCAACGTGACAGGGGGCGAGCCCGTCCCA
>SJJU01072763.1:0-31461 GCA_012932125.1 Conopomorpha cramerella | reverse complement strand
CTAGTGGACTCGACAGACGTCTTAAATATTAATATCAATATAAAATTAGTATAACCTCCAGGATGGCCAGTACCCAGCAGTGGATGTCACGAAATATATACTATCCTATAAAAAAAATGCGCGGAAATTGTATAGAAATTCGAAAACAAGACAGGACAACGACAGTCGGCTCAACTCCACACGCAAAGTTGCATTATCGTCCTTATTGATTAAATCATTACACATGTCCTAATTGTGTTAAAACCCGCAGATGGTACCGCGACGACTCGCCCTATCCTGTGGAGGAAGACGTCACGACCCACGCCAACGGAACATCCACATCTGTACTGAAACTGTCGCCGGGGAAGGGAGAAGATGGTGCTCATTTCCGCTGCGTGGTGTGGAACAGGGCGCTGCCTGCTACACAGAACTTGGAGGCTGCTGTTGATTTGTCTGTTAGCTGTAAGTATTTTTTTATACGCTATATACTGCGTTTAAAGGGATCCCGAGCAATGGTCTTAGAAACGTTGTTGGGCTCGTCAATATGAACAACTTTTACTGTGGCGACAATGTGAGGAAATGACAGTCATTTTCAATACCCGTTATGTCGTCGTTGTCATATCCCGCGGCAGACAGTAATTTGTCATTTCTTTATGGGGATGATAAAAAATATTGCATTGTCGCCTAAAAGTTGTTCATATTGCCGAACCCAACAATGTTTCTAAGAGGCTCCGAGGACCTGCGAGGGAATGCTCAAGGTCCTTTTACACCCGGAATACACTTAATGCCTTTAAATTGCTGAGCTAAATCTGCAGTCATTTCCTATTTTAGCGTTTGGCCGTCATCGCAACAGTGTTTCACAATGGGTTTTATAGTATTTCATAGATACTTGACTTGTAACCGAGAGGTCCGGGTTCGAGTCCGGCTACTGGACGTGTACAAATGTGAATCTTTTTCAGAGCCTATGTACGCAACGCAACGCTCGTACGGTGAAGGACAACATCGTGATGAAACCCGCACCACAAGGTGTGTGAACCCTCTAACGGCGATGGGCTCACCCCCTGTCACGTTGGGTTAAATACGCTTGGTGAACCGTGGGCATTTGCTTCAGCACGTGCCTCTGCCTACCCCGCTTTATTTTTTTTTTTCATGGTATATTCCAAAATTCCGACAAGAACGGGAACTAATAATAAAAATATTCAATACTAGTGGACGCCCCGCGTTCTCATTCGCGTAGTTTCAGTATTCCATACAAACTATAACACCCTTTTTATAGTGATAGGTGCCACCGGATCGGTATAAAAAATCTTATGTCCATCTCCTAGCCTTAAGCTACCTCCAGTGGCGTGCACTGGTTTTTACGACAAGGTAGGCAGTAATCCCCAAGGATTGACACCTATGTATAGGTAACTTGTCTTAAGAAACACACACCTATCTACTCACCCACAAAACACAGGGCCTTCGTTAGCCTATGTCGTGAGTACAACAAACAAGGATCTAGCAATAACTTTATTATTAGGTCGGATAACCAAAATACTAAGGTAGACAGTGTCTTTTTGCTTATATGGTGTGCACGCCACTGGCTACCTCCCCACCAATTTTCAACCAAATCGGTTCACCCGTTCTTGAGTTAGAAGTGGTGTAACCAACACAACTTTATTTTATTATAGGTACTTTACACAGCCCTTAAGCAGAAGGAAACATCATTAACAAAACTCGCATAAAAAATTTACTTCATAAATTTATCGACTGGCCCACCACCTTGTTACTGCCCAGTCAATGTACATATTAGTACATACATATTTAATTGTAGTACCCACTGATATAATACATGCCACATACAGCTATTTCTCACGAATACAAAAACACACACAAACTATTACATACCACCACTTGAAACACATAAATCTTCCTCAATTATTTTCGTCAATAAAATCAACGAGCGAAAGGAATGCCTGAATAGTTTATTTGTTAGTTTAACGTTGCTATGAGCTGCTTTAACATAAATATAAAACAATAGTACTTATTGTTGAGCAAACACGACTAGAACTTGCAAGCGGCGTAGCTCCCTCAGTCTTTCTCTTTCTAAGCAATATGTCCATACATATCGTTTACAATAAAACGAAATTGAGCGTCTGTGGTCCACTTGGTCGGATACTTGACTTGTAACCGGGAGATCCCGGGTTCGAGTCCGGCTACTGGACGTGTACCAATGGGACTCTTTTTCAGAGCCTAAGTACGCAACGCAACGCTCGTACGGTGAAGGACAACATCGTGATGAAACCCGCACGCCACAAGGTGTGTGAGCCCTATAACGGCGATGGGCTCACCCCCTGTCACGTTGGGTTAAATACGCTTGGTGAACCGTGGGTACTTGCTTTAGCTAGTGCCCTCTTTGGGATTAAAGTGGGCATGAAGTGTTTTTTTTTAAACGAAACAACGATATGATAAACAATTAGGAGAGAAAGAGCAAGAGATATTTGTCTTCTGCCCCTTATGGCGTAGCAGGGTAATGTCATATGTACAAACATCAAAAGTGCCTAGGGATCAAAAACATTTTTAGCTCTAAAAAAATCTAATTTATTTAAATCAAATCTAATCTTCTGGATTGGTCTCCTACCTAATTCTCCATGCCTGTATCAATCAATGACTTATCACCACATTTTGAATAATAAATAATGAATGAATTCAGTTTTTGTAAAATATATTCTTGATTGCAATCTCCTAAAATGTACTTGATCCCTAGACACTTTTGATGTGTGTATTTCTGGAGTTTTAGGCTTTTTTTTTCTTTTGGATCTAGAAGTAGGTAAGTCCTACATCCAACTTATGGAAGTTGGAACTTAACAAAACCCTTTTAAGCAGCAGGAAACATCGTTAAAACTTACGGGAGTTGGATGTGTGTACTTCTGGATCCAAACAAAAAAAAAACCAAAAACTCCAGTCAGATTCGGATTGCAAGACTAGTTGTTTTTGTTCTGAGGTTGAAGCTAACATAAACCCTCTCTCTCTTCATTTATTTATTTATTTATTTAGAACAAGGCACAACAACAATATAAGCACATAACATTTGTATCGGTTTTGATTAGTTTAGATATTTCTAGCGCTTACATCAATTACAGTTGTGCGCAGCATTTTTGTTATAATTATAACTAGTAACAATTAAATTTTACGGTTAAGATTTTAACATCCTGTAAATTTAGCTGTAGTAACACACTTAGCTGTAGTAAGTACTACCAAAAATATAAAATAGTTTTCTAATGATTATAATAAGAAGGCTTATCACATAGGTATTGTATTATTATAGAAGTAAAATTATATGGACTAACATTTCATTACTATACTTAAAATATCACTGTCAAGATGTCATATCTGTCAAGATTTCTGTGCCATAAAAATGTCAAGGATTTTGAAAAAAAAAGAAACCAATATCAGTTCCTTGAATTCACATTGGAATCTTTGAAAACAGTCAAGTGTTCATAGCCATTGCTGTTAATTACTGTTGAAGCGAATGGGACACATATGGGGTGCTCACTCGCAGTGTCGTGGGAACCATACTGGAGTCCGTGAGTACATAATATAAGTGCTGGGTGGTTATAATCTACTTGTGCCCTAGATTGGTTCATTGGACTTTATTGCTGTAGAGTGCATTAACCTCGGTCTAGGCGTGTGATAGTACAAAAATCGAAAGTGTCTAGGGATCAAGAACATTTTTAGCTCTAAAAATATCTAATTTATTTAAATCAAATTTAATCTTCTGGATTGGTCTCGTACATAATTCCCCATGCCTGTATCAATGACTTATCACCACATTTTGAATAGATTATGAATGAATTCAGTTTTTGTAAAATATATTCTTGATTGCAATCTTCTGAAATGTACTTGATCCCTAGACACTTTTGATGTGTGTATATTTTTTTCTGTGTCACGCTGTTTATCATTTTAATTTCGTTTGAGTACTGATTTCGGGATAAATAAATTAATATTTTCAACAACACAACACACACAGTGCCTTTATCCTATTTTAAGTAGGTAAAGCACTTGTGCTATGGAATTCAGACGAAATGTACGTACTTAAATACATTTTTTTAAAAGTACATATCTACATATATAAATAAATCACCCAGGCACACCCAAGAAGTACTTAAAAGTTCATCTCCTAAGTAAGGTGAACCCTATAACGGCGATGCGCTCACCCCCTGTCACGTTGGTTCAAATACGCTTGGTGAACCGTGGGCATTTTGAATAGAATAGAATGTACTTTATTTGCTTGAAATGTGGTACATGTGATGGTATCATTAAAATAAGCTTTTTTAACATTTCGCCAATGTTACATGCAAAAATTTAGCACTTATTTCTAGAATAGGTACAATATTATAAATTTGCTTAGTAAGTGCCTCTGCATACCCCGCTTTGGGATTCAAAGGCATGAAGTGTATTTTCTTTATACATACATACACTTCACACCTGTCTCCCAGAGGGGTAAGCAGAGACTACAGATCTCCATTTGTCACGGTCCTGACATACCCCTTTCGCTTCATCTACATTCATACATCTTTTCATACATGACCTCCGGTTTCGAGTACTTTTCACGCCACCTACGGCCAGGACACCACCAATCTGGTCTGTATATGTCCTTCTGGGGCGACCTCTACACACTCGGCCCATTACATCACCCATATAAATCTCTTTCGTCAATCGACTTTCATCCATTCTCTCCATATGCTTTATTTTATTTATTTTTTATTTATTTATTTACCAAGCTTACACTATCTTAACAGTTAGGACCAATACAATAGTATAGCGAATATATTTACAAAAAACATTTATAAAACACCGAAAGTAAAATAAAAAAATAAAAAAAAAATATTATAGCAGAGAAACATCGTTAATAATATTTATTAGCAAAACAACGTTTTCCGTGTTAGTTAATATTAAATAAAACTTTTACCCAGTGTAACATACTGTGGTACTGCCATCGTAAAGTTCATAGCCCTTTCTGTGAACCTGTTCTGAAGTAAATTACTTGTACATCAAACAACTTCGTAATTAAAGCATTTATAACTAGAGATTAAAATAAAAATGCCAACAGACTTGAACGTACCTTTTCCACATAGTTTACGAAAGTACAGTCGAGTTTTCACTAAACTAAAATGATTCTGTTACTAGACTGAGCTGGGAACGTATCAAGTCAATTTGTTGCCACAGGTCTTATCACTTTGGTGCTTACAGAGAACTGACTTCCCATACATTGTAATGTATTTAGAGAAAATGTAGTAACTTGCCACCAGGATGTCATAAAAACTGCTGAAATGGACATACTTCAGACTTCAGTGAGGTTTATTTTAGACAAGTAGATAGTGCTTAAGGTCGCCATGATAGTGGCGTGCACACCATATAGGCAAAAAGACACTGCCTACCTTAGTATTTTGGCTACCCGACCTAATAATAGAGTTGTTGCTAGATCTTCTTTTGTTGTACTCACTACACAGGCTAACGAAAGTCCTGTGTTTTGTGGGTGAGTAGATATGTAGGTACCTTTATTTCGTAAAGTCAAGTACATAGTTGTCAATCCTTGGGGATTACTGCCTACCTTGTTGTAAAAGCCAGTGCACGCCACTGCGTCATGACTATAATACAACTTGAAAGATATTAAGAAGAAATAACCGAATGCAACCAGTATTTTTTTTTTTTAAACGCAATGAACAAGCATTTGACCACCATCCTGCCTGATGTTAAGCAGCGATGTGGTCTACGATTGAGCACACTTGTTCATTAGGTACTATAGGTATTACCTATTCACCCCAATGACTGCTATTGATTGGCTGCTATGTCACACATCGTGCGACTTCGCTTGTTTCGACCAATCGCAGTGCCTGATATGTCTTCATTTCTTTCTTGGAGCGCTTTGCTAGGGGGGCTGAAGGCCCATAGTCTGAAGAAAAAAAAAAACCAAAAATTATGGAATCGTTTTGAGGCTCATTTGTCTTTATTAGAGTCAGACAAAGTATAAAACTCACCTCAATTGTTTCTTGTTTCACGTTTCATAATCCTTAGAATTATCATCACGTTTGCATAGGCCCTGTCCACCCACTGGTCTTTATTGTTGGACGTGCACGTAATCTGCACGTCGTCGGTTAGTCACGTACTAGATACGTGTAACATGCTATAACGAGAACCGGGATCAAAGCTTAATCTTTTCAGTTAATGATCGTATTCCGTTCCGGTACCTCCATGTGTATGTATACATTACTTTCGTCGGTCGATCAAACGTCTTCTATTCTAACCGCAACCTAGTTGCATTCCTCGCAGATGTTGATGGAAGGAAATGTTAAACGTTAAACTCCTTTCGTAAATGTTATTATCCGAAATACCGATATAGATTACATTGCGGAGTCAATGCAGTGTAGGTGCAATTGACCCAGTATGAAGTTTTAGTAAACCGATATTATTCCCCGTGTCGCTGTTCAGACGCGATTTCCGTTCACTTTCTAATTACCCGGGTGAATGTGGTTGTGTAACATTTCTCCAGTTGTATCGATGGTGAATCATATACAGATGTTAGTCACTCGCTAGTCACTACAATAGCGTAACTCGGTTCCGAATGAGATAAAGTAGGCTGTGATATTTTCACTTTTGACTAGTCATCTTTGCGTAAGTTCAGTCGATGTGTAATGACTTCGAATGACGGATGCATGACATTTGTATTTGATTTTAGAGTTTACGTTAAATTACTTGTTGTATAAATAATATTTAGACAAGTAATTTAATAATCTTGTTACATTTTGAAAGGTCAACATGAGTTGCAGTAATTTTAAACTGTTTTTTTTGTGAATTGTAATCTACACTCGGGGGCAATGAAATTGCTTAGTTTTATTACTGCAACCTGTATTATACTGAGTATATTTCATTGCTCGTAAGTATATTTAGCAATTGCTCCTATCCATGTGCACAAATCACTACTGGGTGTTAGGTACTAAACTATATACATATACGTCTTAACGTATGTCTCCCAGAGACCCCTCTGGGAGACATACGTTAAGACAAGGCAGAGAGCTCGTGTACAAGAAATTGGTACAAAGTGTATCACTATCACTACATAATATAAAACAAAGTAACTTTCCGTTGTAAAAAATAATTACACTTCACGACTTTTCAACCCAAAGCGGGGTAGGCAGAGTATTTCCGTTGTATGTCGCTGTATGCGATTTCTTTTAATAAAGTGGTTCCAAAGGAACGCTTAAACTCTTATGTATATTACACGCATAATATTATGCGTGTAATATACTATATAGTAGAGAAACACTATCAGCGTTTGCCAGTGGCGTGCACTGACTTTTACGACAAGGTAGGCAATAATCCCAAGGATTGACTCCTATAATATAGGTAACTTGTCTTTACGATATATACCTAGGTACCTCTACCTATCTACTCACCAAAAAAAACAAAGTACTTCGTTATATATGTCGTGAGCACAACAAAAATAGATCTATTACTAGGTCGGGTAGCCAAAATACTAAGTTAGGTAGGCAGTGTCTTTTTGCCTATATGGTGTGCACGCCACTGGCGTTTGCACTACAGTAAAAAAAAAAAACAACAACTAGGTAATTTCCTAAAACGCCTAGTTACTTTTGAACCGCAACGCGCAATATTGTGCGGCACACGTGCGTGCAGCGAACGATCGCCTGTTATAAATAAACAATTCCTACATTAGCCAGACGTTCCGGACAAATAAACTGCGCTGTTTATCGCTTTATGTTATACAAGTTGGCCGAGAGATTGATGGTATGATGGGTGATGTGCTCGCGCCGCCCGATCTGAAGAATGCCTTGCTATACTCTCCATGTCTAAGTCTGGACATACAGTCGGGGAATCGGTTCCTTAGGGCCCTTGTGTTTCGTAGTTATGACAGATGGCGCTAGCTGTGTTGTGGGGGATAAATGTCAACGAAATTATAAATAGTCAGTATTGATTGTCAGTATTGCAGCGTCAAGCAGTCAGTATTGATGATGACATTTAGATTTTTTATTGTTCGTGTAACATGTAAAAAGTTACATAAGTATCCGAAGTTTAAATAACTTATGCAAATATGTAATTAAAACAATACACCTTCACGCCTTTTTAATCCCAAAGCTGGGTAGGCTGAGGCACTTGCTGAGAGTGAGGGCTTTTTTCTCGTTAATATATGTATATAAATAACCAATATGTAAGACAATTTGATAATTTACCGGCGTTATATCATGGTATTTAAGTACATAAAACATTATTTATAGTATAACAGTAAAGAGATGTCATATGAGCTTGGAAGTTGCTGCGTAGTGGCTTTTAGAAGACTGGTTTCCAACTACACTCGGCGGCTTATCGAGCGGTGTTTAAGTCCCGTTGCGCACCTCAAAAGCTATTTATTGAACAATACAAGAAACGTTAGTGGCTTACTGCATAAGGCACATGTTACTATCATAAACACTAAGGGCCTTACCAATAATGGCGGAATTGTTATTTAGGAGATACACAAAGCTCAACTTAACCTGTCAGTTGTATGTCAAATACGGAATAACCAGTTCAAGTAGACCTGTAATAACAGTTGTGTAAGTAAAAAGGCGTTTATTGGTAAGGGGGTAAACCTGGATTTGTAAGATGTTTGCACTTCGCTTTTTCCTATGTATGTCAGTAGCTCCTTAGTATGTCAATACTCATGTATGTTTCTTTTAACAGATTTCCCGGTGGTCCGTGTTGGTCCCGAGTCGCCATTGCGCGTGGAACTGGGAGGCTCTGCGACGCTGCGCTGCGACGTGGACGCCAAGCCCCCCGCGAGGCAAGTGCAATGGACTCGCGACGGCAAGCCCGTGGCCAACTCCGTAGAGTACGTCATCAACAACGTGAAAGTGGACGACGCCGGCAAGTACGCCTGCGTCGCCGACAACGGCCTCGAGCGCACCGGCGAGGCCGAGCTCTACCTGGACGTCCTCTACCCGCCGTCCGTCACCGTCCGCTCCAACACGTACGAGACCGAGGAGGGCGGCCGCGTCGAGATCCGCTGCGACATCTCCTCCAACCCCGCGCCCACCACCGTCGAATGGGTGATGGAGGGGAAGCCGGACTTCAAGCAGAAATCCGACACCCTGCTGCTGGAGAAGGTGAACGCTGAGATGGCGGGCACGTACACGTGCCGCGCCACGAACGTGATCGCGTCGTCGGTGGGCGCGCGGTCGGAGCGCAGCGGCAGCGCCACGGTGGCCGTGCTGGTGCGGCACCGGCCCGGCGCCGCGCGCGTCACCCCGGCGCGGCCCGTGGCGGCCGAGGGCGCCGCCGTCACGCTGGCGTGCTCGGCCTCGCCCCCGGGCTGGCCCGCGCCGCAGTTCCGCTGGTTCCGCGACGCCGCGCCCGCCGCGCCCGCCGCCGGCGACGCCAAGCCCGCCGCCATCGCCACCGGCTCCCACTACACCATCTCGCACGCGCACCTCGGCAGCGAGGGCGTCTACTTCTGCCAGGCCACCAACGAGCTGGGCCACGGCGAGCCCGCCTCCGTCTCGCTCGAGGTGCACCAGCCGCCGCGCTTCCAGACCAAGATGTCGCCGCACGCCAACAAGCCCTCCACGGAGCGCGGCTACTCGGCCACCTGCAGCGCCGTCGGCAAGCCCAAGCCCTCCGTGCGCTGGTACAAGGACGGCGTCGAGCTCGAGCCCGAGTCCTCGCTCTACAAACTCACCACGGACGTCTCGGAAAACAGCAACGCCGTATTCAACGTGCAGAGCACGCTGCGGTTCGCGGGCGCCGACCGGCCGCACTCCGACCAGCTGCTGCCCAGCGACCGCGGCCTCTACACCTGCGTCTTCGAGAACGAAGTCAAGAAAGTAGAAAGCATGATGCATCTCAGAATTGAACGTAAGTTTATTTTGTTTAGACGTTTAACATTCAAGGTTTCGCGATCGGAACTTTGGTGCTAAATCACTACTTTGTTACAGACGAACCTATCGCGATCGATCAACAACACAAGGTCGCCTCCGACCTGTCGGAGACTAGCGAGATCACGTGCCGCGTCGTGGCCTTCCCGAAGCCCGACTTCCAGTGGTACTTCGGCGGCACTCCGGTGGACTCCACCTCGGACGGGCACTACACCGTCGACACCACCTCCGACAGCAACGACGCGTACAAGTCCACGCTGAAAATCAAGAACATCAAATCGCAGGACTACGGCGACTACTACTGTAAAATAAAGAACAGCTTCGGGTCGATCAAGCCCGCGATCCGGCTGCAGGCGAAGGGTCCGCCGGAGACGCCGCGCAGCCTGAGCGCGCTGAGCGTGGGCCCGTCCTACGTCACGCTGAGGTGGGAGGCCGGCTTCGAGGGGGGGCTCGCCAGCAAGTACTTCGCCAGCTACCGGCGCGCGGCCCGGCCCGGCGCCGCCGCCGGGGCCGGGGGCTGTGCGGCGTCCGGCCCGGCGCCGGCCCGCGGGGACTCCGGCTGGATGGAGTACGACTGCGGACGCAACTTCCCCTGCAACGTCACCAAGCTCGACCAGCACGAGACTTACGTCTTCAAGGTACGTAAAACTTCAAATATCACTATTTGCTCCCTCGCTCAATTTCCACGAACGTTACATTCATCATCATCATCAGCCCATACTTATATAGGCCTCTCCAATTGCACGCCACTGTGATCTGTTTTCGGCTTCTCGCATCCAGCTTCTGCCAGCCATCTTGCGTATATCATCAGTCCACCTTGCCTGAGGGCGTCCTACACTCCGTTTGCCGAGACTCGGTCTCCGCTCGAAAACTCATTTTCCCCAACGGTCATCGGTTCTACGGCAAATACGGAACGTTACATTATGTTCACTATACAGAAAAACTCGACACGTGATAGGAGAAAGGGGACATAAAATGGACTTTTGCAATAAAATCGAGTAGGAAGTTGGTGCTGCGTTTCATAGACAATTTGCCGTATACAGCTGTGTAGGGGTGCTATGCCTTCCTTCATATTATTGAGTCGGTAGGTTTAATTTATATTGGCTTTGGTCGTGTCTGCAAAGTTAGCGCGATGTCTGCGGGACACGCCACAGCGGCGCGTTCACTGGAACGCAAACCTCGCATTTCGAACGTTGGTGTTTATAAAAGGTGCATTCTACAATAGAGCGACGATTGGATTTGATTGAAACACTCCGTGACTATTTAATAATTTTACCGTTTACATGGTTTGTTAGACAACTACTCGGTACGTACGACGTGCCGATAGTGTTAGCGGCTCGTATGATAGGTGACCGACTAAAAATATACACATCTCGAACCTTTTTTTTTCCCCGTTAGCTTTTTTATCGCGTCCTATTAGACCCTCGACAGGGCACTCCGAGCCGAACTCCTCTGATAAATGTTAATAGCTTTTTGGGTACATTAAAAAAAAAACTTTTAAAGTGATAGAAAAAAGGGTGAGATGAATAAAAAAAAAACTTAAACATGTGAAAGGAATAACAGTGTGTCTATTTCATGGCGTTATTGTCGGTCTGGTTAAAAAGGTCTAATTTATTTTCACACTTAGAACAGTCACGTCTGTCTTTCCGGTGGATAGATTCAATCTTTATGTTCACTGTCTTAATATTGTAAATGGGAATGTTTGTATGGAACTTTGTACGTTTTTTACACAAAAATTACTGATTGAGTTTCGAGGAAACTTTACCCTCCCTGCTTCCCTCAGTACACACATCAGAACTGTCTAGGGATCAAGTACATTTTAGAAGATTGCATAGATTTTTTTTAGAGCGAAAAATGTTCTTGATCCCTAAACACTTGATATGTGTATTTTATGGAAGCTTATTTTTGTACAAATGTTTATTGTTTGGTCTTAAAGTTATGGATTCTTTAACATGAATGATTTTATTTTAACATGTTTTTAGTAAATTTACGAATTTCTGTCGGAATTATTTAAGTCGGAATATTAAAAACGCTAAAGTGGCTTAGGCCACTTTAGCGTTGCACACCATACAGGCAAAAAGACACTGCCTACCTTAGTACTTTGGCTACCCGACCTAATAATAGAGTTATTGCTAGATCCCTTTTTGTTGTACTCACGACATAGGCTAACGAAGGTCCTGTGTTTTGTGGGCGAGTAGATAGGTAGATGCCTGTGTTTCGTGAAGGCAAGTTACCTATAGATAGGTGTCGATCCTTGGGGATTACTGCCTATCTTGTCGTAAAAACCAGTGCTCGCCACTGTCTCATAAAAAAAAAAAAAAATATCACTTCACGCCTTTCTACTCCCAAAGCGGGGTAGGCAGAGGCACTTGCTATAACGCCAAATGCCCACTGCTTCACCAAGCTACTTTACAACCCAACGTGACAGGGGGTGAGCCCATCGCCGTTATAGGGTTCACACACCTTGTGGTGTGCGGGTTTCATCACGATGTTGTCCTTCACCGTCAGAGCGTTGCGTTGCGTACATAGGCTCTGAAAAAGAGTCCCATTGGTACACGTCCAGTAGCCGGACTCGAACCCGCGACCGCGATCACAAGTCAAGTATCCGACCAACTGGGCCACAGACGCTGCCTCATATAATGTTCAATGTTCTGTTCAGTAAATATATTTCAACAAATAATGTCTTGAAATCATTAACAATTCAAGCAATAGGACATTTAAGAAAATGTATAGACACAGTCTACTAATTAGTTATCTGTGTTGAAGCAGGAACGACTTCCACTGTTAAATTAAAATAACTTAGTTTCACATGTTTCGCTTTTATATCGTTTGTACGTATTTATTGTGCCGGTTTCTAAAGTAATTTAGTTTCTAGCTGAATTCAGTTTCCTTTCGAAACACAAGAGTTGTTTGTTCCATTTTCTAATTGGGAAGACTCGTTTGTCTTAACTAGAGACAAAGTTGTTTGTATAATTGCGTGGTGAAAGCAAAGTTTATAATACTGTAGCAGGTTTTTTTAAGTTGGCGAGTACTACTAGGAAAAAGCCGGGAAAAGTTGTACTGCGGTCACATATATATATTTATTTATTTATTTACAGTATAAATAGTGCTTATACCTAGCACACAACACACAATATTGCCAACTTAACCAAACAATATTTATAAAAATCTACATCTGAAACAAAATAACAAACATAAAAGTACATAAAAAAGAAAAACACACATGTATTCTATTCGCCATAACCACCCCATCGCCATAGTAATGATTTTTTTTTTTTAGTGGACAGCCCGCGGTTTCACTCGTGGTAAACTCAGATTTCCAGAAACTCGGGCCATGAACATTCTCTTCCCGTTCTATCTATTTAGGAATTTATTTGTCTCCGTACAAAAATGGTGTCAGGACCATTACGAGAAGAAAACTTCTCGATATTGTTTTAATCGTTCAGAAGTTATGTGCGTACATACCTACCTACTTTTTGGATATTTTTAAATCTAGATTCCTGGTCATACAATCTTCTATTTCTACACACACATAGGTAATTTAATTTTGGAATTAAAAATATGTATGACGTGTTTTCATCTCTATTGATTTAGGGACTTAACCATCGAACTGCTTTTCTTTATCTTGAATGTAACAACGGCACATGTAACTGTGTCGAAACAATGAAGGTAAGCTTTGGTTAATTTCGCGAGGTAAAACCCGGTTTAAACTTAAAATATAACTAGCCTTTTTTAGCACTATGACCCGGCAAACGTTGTTTTGCTAATATATATTATAAATTCCAAGATAAAAATTAGCCTAAATGTTAGCCAGTGTAAAAGGTACCACCTATCTGCGTACCAAATATCAACCAAATCTGTCCAGCCGTTTTGACGTGATTCGCGGACAAACAGACAGACAGACATATTTTACAAAAATATGAAATTCGGCTTCTGTAACGGGACCTTGTTATATTCCACGGGTTTTCTTGTAAAAAGAATCAATGTACAGTTTTGGACCCCGGACAGTTTTATTATAGTACTAGTGGACCCGCGAGTTCATTCGCGTAGTTTAATAGTACCTGCATCCCAAATTGAGCAGTTTAGTTTTTTCATCCAAAAGTATTTTTCCGTGAATGCCCGTTCCCGTGGGAATTTTGGAAATTGCTTCCTTAGTGGACCTCTACGATACCTAAGCTATGTCCGTTTCAAAGTTGGGCTGTGCGTTGATAAGTCTGTCAGTCAGTTAGCTTTTCCTTTTATATATTTAGATAGAAGCTACATTTCCATATCCCCTGTTACTTACGACTTCAAACTCTCGAGGCGACACGAACACCGCCACTCGCATCCTGTACTCTCTCTATAAATACATGCATTACTTTACTTCAACGTCTTCTAATAGATAGCTTTGGGTACTTATTGATTTTTAGTAGTTACTTTGAAGTGAGTGGTAAAATTATTAAGAAAAAAAGAACCCAATTCAACTACACACACGAAAAGTGTCTAGGGAGCAAGTACATTTTAGAAGATTGCAATCAAGAATATATTTTACAAAAACTGAATTCATTCATAATTTATTCAAAATATGGTGATAAGTCATTGATACAGGCATGGGGAATTAGGGAGAAGACCAATCCAGAAGATTAGATTTTATTTAAATAAATGAGATTTTTTTTTAGAGCTAAAATGTTTTGATGTGTGTAGTTACTTTGAAGTGAGTGGTGAAATTATTAAGAAAAAAAGAACCGAATTCAACTAGTTCTAATATCCTGTCTATAAGATTTTTTAAAATTCCCCTCGATTTATCTGGTCTGCAATCCATCATCCGTTATCCTGGGACCGCCTAGGGAATGCCTTCTTTCCAATAAAAAAATAATCATTCAAATATTATATTAATATTGTAAATGCCAGTTTTTCCTCTTATTTATAAACCATTTTTAGTTTAATTACTATGTGGGATCTAAGAAGGCTAGCCCCCCCGGGATCTAGCCCAGTCGTCATTGATTGAGCTCTGGTCTATTCTGGATGCTGGCTCTAACAGGAATCACAGGTGCGAAAGTGGGTGGGAATATCCCGGATTATAAATGACAATGTAACGCTGTCTGTCTGTTTCGCTTTCACGCCATAACTCGTTCGTCTATCGTTGTATAGTTCTAAATTAAATTTGGTATAGAGATAGGTTAAAGCCTGGAAAAGAAGACACTAAGGACACTTTTTAAGCCTACCCTGTGGGACGCGTTACTAAATAGAGGGTGTTGTAATTTGTATGAAATACTGGAATTAAGCGCATTAAATACCGGGGTGTTCACTACTTCATAAAGACGAAGTTATCCGCGAACGAACATAAAAAAAACATATACAGAGTGTAAAAGGACCCCGAGCAATGGTCTTAGAAACGTTGTTGGGCTCGTCAATATGAACAACTTTTACTAGGGCGACAGTGTGGACTCCTCATTCGTAGGACCCAATAACTAGGCTACAGCCCTCGTACCAAGTGCGTAGTACCGTTACTTAAAGAAGTGTTACATTTTCTCCCGAGTGTCGTGCTAACACGTGATGACGTGACACACATCGTGGTTTTTCTCCCGAGGCTGTGACTTGTGCTATAATTATGTTCTGGTTTAATAAATTTTATTTCTTTATTTAAGGGTATTATGACTTACATACTTACAATTACTGCGTGTAAAAGGACCCCGAGCAATGGTCTAAGAAACTTTGTCGTCAATATGAACAACTTTTAATATGGCGACGATGCGGGGAAATAAAATACATCATGTTTGCACCCCTACGGTACCTAAGCTACGTCCGTTCCTAATTTCAAGTGCCTACTTTTAGCCGTTTGGGTTGTGCGTTGATATATCAGTCATTCAGTCAGCTTTTCCTTTTATATATTTAGACTAGTGGACTCGACAGACGTTGTCCTGTCTTAACTATTAATATGAATATAAAATTAGTATAACCTACAGGGTGGCCTGTGCCCAGCATTGGATGTCACGAAATATAAACTATCCTATCTCTCAAATAGGACGAAATTACATATAAATGCCAACGTTTGTGAATATCGGTAGCCTTGGTGAAGAGTTAATTAGGAAAAAAACATCATAATATGTAGCATATATGCACCAGCCATCTAACTATCCCTTAGTCTAGCTTAAAAAGAAATCCAGCACTAACATTCAACAAATTTCACAGGTAAAAGCAGTGAACACAAAGGGCCAAAGCAACTATTCCAACGAAATCAGCACATCGACTAAGGTCGCTCGCATACCACCACCGGAGCAAGTGACGTACGAGCCCACGTCACGTTCAGTGGCGTTCAGTGCCGCGGCTACCTGTCTACCGCTCGTCGGCGTGGTGGAGGCTCTGGCTGCTGCCAGGGACCGGCCTGGCCTCACTTGGCAGCTGGTGGCGTACGTGCCGACTTCGCTGTCCGGCGACGCGCCAACCTTCCAGGAAGCTACGATCGAATATTCACCGGTGAGTTTCATGACTAACCCCCTTACCAATAGACGCGTTGTCACTTATACAACGGTTATTACAGGTCTACTTGAACTGGTTATTGCGTATTTGACATACAACTGACAAGTTAAGTTGAGCTTTGTGTATCTTCCAAATAGCAATTCCGCTATTATTAGTAAGGCCCTTAGAGTATAATCATTCTTAATACATAATTGTTATAAAAAACATACTATGGCTAACTACACACATCAAAAGTGTCTAGGGATGAAGTACATTTTAGAAGATTGCAATCAATAATATATTTTACAAAAACTGAATTCATTCAAAATGTGGTGATAAGTCATACAGGCATGGAGAATTAGGTAGGAGACCAATCCAGAAGATTAGATTTGATTTAAATAACTTAGATTTTGCGTTGCGTACATAGGCTCTGAAAAATAGTCCCATTGGTACACGTCCAGTAGCTGGACTCGAACCCGCGACCTCCCGGTTACAAGTCAAGTATCCGACCAACTGGACCACGGACGCTCCGCCAATAGCAAAGAAACACTGTTCATTAATGTATGTGCCGTTTCGTCCCAGTAGGGTTGTTGGTCGGCTTGATCGTGGTGGGGACACAAGTTTGTCGGGTCGGACGCCGCGCGCACGCCGCAAGGCCTATAGTCGGGACGGCTTGCGCGCGACGATCGGCCCAAAGTTCCGCCCGTATGCCCTTCAGGCAGGCAGGGCATGGGATGGAGGAGGGTCGATGTTCATTAATGTATATTGGTAAAACAACGTTTGACGGGTCAGCTAGTAAGATTATATTTTAATATCACATACCTATATTTTGTAGGCACTTAAGGTGACACGCAGCGGAGCACGCAGCGCAGGCGCAGTCTCGGACGAGGACAACTCCCCGCGAGTTCGCCTGAAGCTGTGCCTGAAGGACGACCAGGAGTTCTGCAGCGAATACACTGAAGCTGAAAGTGAGTAAACATACATACACATACATACACTTCACGCCTGTCTCCCAGATGGGTAGGCAGTAGTGGCGAAGCTAGGGGCTAAGCCGGTAGTACAAGACAAGCCTATGTCAGGCACATTAACAAATATTTTCAAGGAAATCTAAGCTCCTGTAATCTTTAAATTAGGTTACCTGGAAGAAATCGGTATGAGCGATAAGGTCGCCTTTTGCAATTTTTCCATTGTATTATTTTTTACATTTGTAATGTACAGTGTGCAATAAAGAGTATATTCATTCATTAATTCATTCCTAAGCTACTTAATTAAAAAAAAGACAAAGCCTATGCCAGGCACATTAACAAATATTTTCAAGGAAATTAAGTAGCGTTGGGACTTATTTTAGCTCAAATAAGTAAGACAAATAAAAAAATCTAAATAAGCAATGGTTAAGTGGCTCTTTTTCACTGCCGGCTTACCTCCTAGCTTCGCCACTAGTAGGCAGAGGCTACAGCAGGCCTAGGAAAGAGATACCAGTCACTGCGATTGGTTGAAACAAGGTGAGTCGCGCGATGTGTGACATAGCAGCCAATCACAGCGCGTATTTATCTACATTCATACATCTTTTCATACACGACTTCCGGTTTCGAGTACTTTTCACGCCACCTTCCTAGTAATCATACAAATGTTTTTGGACTACAGCTATTAGAATGATGATTTTTAAATTATGATCAAAATTATGAACATTGGCTATCATCTTGATTACTGTCCTAGCTATATAAAGTTAGCCGTGTGGTAACGGCGAATAGAATACATGTGTCACCACTCCAGTCTAACTTTTCCCGTCTTGGGGGTCGTAAGAGGCGATCGAGGGAGCTCTCCAGAGGACGGGCAGTAGCGCTCTCTGTGAGTTAAACCACAACACCACTGAGATCGCCAACCCGCCTGCCAAGCGTGACGATTATTGGCATTTCCCCTCAAATGACGTAAATCATTGGGGAGGCCCTCGTCCACGTCCACTGGCGTATATTCTTGTAACTTTAGCTAAAATTTACATTATCCTTTCTGTGTTAGCCTATAATTAAGATAGTACTGTGCCCTAATGTATGCGGCTTTTTTATTGGAGTTTATTGGTGTACATCTTGTTGACTTCCCAAATAAATAAAATAAAATAATAAATAGTAAAAGTTTGTTAACATTGAAGAGCCCAAGAACGTTTTTCAAGAGTATTACAGCTCGGGTTGTTTTCAGTGTGTGTACCTATATAAATCAGGGATAATCCCACCACCACCCAAGCCCTGCCTGCCTCTCGGCGTACGGGCCAATCTCTGGAGACGTGCGCATCTACTTGCTTTTGCCTCTTTTCAACGCACACGTTTTCTTGACTCCATACAATTTATCTTTATCCGTCCCTGTTTTGTTGCCAACTCTCCCCCTTCTGGGGCATGACGACCACATTACGGTACGGTGTTTGTACCTATAATAAAGATATTTCCCGTCGCACAGTCGGTCCGTCGTACATAGCGTCTGCGTCGTCGTGGTCGGGCGCGACGGTGGCGTGGTCGGCCGCGTCGGGCGTGGTGGTGGCGGCGTGCGGCGCGCTGCTGCTGGCCTTCTGCCGCTGCCGCCGCCGCCGCCCGCCCGGCAAGGAGTACGAGATGGACGCCATGCGCCCCGCCCCGCCGCTACACGTCGCCGCGCACCCGCCCCCGCCCTACTACCCCACCGCTAACAGGTACGTAATCTCTTGCGATTTTTTTTATGCACACATCAAAAGTGTCTAAGGATCAACACTTCACACCATTGGTACACCAATCCCATTGGTACACGTCCAGTAGCCGGACTCGAACCCGGGACCTCCCGGTTATAAGTCAAGTGTCCGACCAACTGGACCACAGACGCTCAGTTTATTACAGTTTATTATTTTCCATTAATTTTGATGTACAGTTTAAAAAGCGCTAATGGGACTGTTATAGAGTAAAAACAGGGTTTCACGATACAGGCATAGCCTAGTGTGAACCCATCGCAAACCCGAAAGTAAGCGTGACTCACATTTGCTCCAAGCCTGAAAAATTTATTAATTTCAAGTGTAAATGCTTATTTGTAAGAAAATTGGTTAATAAACATTATTATTATTATAATTAATTGTCATGTTATTAAATCCAGTGGCATGGAGAACAAGGCTCTGGAGCACTCGCTGGACCTGGGCCTGTCGATGGAGGACTCTAAGGCGGCGGTGTACGCCTCTCAGAGCGGCTACGGGTACACGCCGCACCACGCGCAGAATCTTACCAATACTGATTGTGAGTATATCTTTATGTTTATTTACCAACTTGAGAACTAACATACACGAGATAAACAATAATAATAAAAGAAACAATAGGAAAAACAATCATTACATACAACACATAAGGGGTTGTCCATTATCCCCCCGTAATAAAAATGTCTACACCAGGATGCAAGGTTTTTTATTGCGCGTTTGACGAAAGAATAAATACACGAGATATCTTACTACACCCCCCCTTGTGTTATTTTCGTGATTTTTATCAACCCCCCCCCCCCCCCCCCCTTTCAAGCCTCACGTGATTAATGGACAATCCCTAAGATAAGCACAAGGCAATCAAAAGCGTACCAACTTGCACTGAGCAGTACTTACTGAGTGTGTGCCAGATCTCAAGCCAGCAAAAGGGTCTCGACTCGGCATAATGCCACAGTTACCTGCGGCGCTGGTATGGTCGATTTTTTGGACACATTAAGGCACAAAAGTAGTATCTATAGCACAGTATCGTGCACTGGCTGTTACGACAATTTAGGCAGTAATCCACAAGGATTGACACCTATGTATAGGTGACTTGTCTTTACGAAATATAGGTACCTACATATCTACTCACCAACATAACACAGAACTTACGTCAGCCTCTGTCGTGAGTACAACAAAAAAGATCTAGCAATAACTCTATTATTAGGTCGGGTAGCCAAAATACTAAGGTAGGCAGTGTCATTTTACCTATATGGTGTGCACGCCACTGCTATAGCATTACACAAAACCATTAAAATGTATACGCAACCCATCAACAGGGGCCAACATGGGCTACATGGACACGAACTACGCCAACTCGAACAACGGCGGCTCCGTGAACTCCCAGGACTCGCTGTGGCAGATGAAGATGGCGGGCGGCGGCGGCGGCAACCCGCCCGCCGCGGGGGGCTACTACGAGGGCTACGAGGGGGACTACGCGCCCTACCCGCGCCTGCCCGAGCGGGCCTACCCCTCCCACCCGCACCCCGCGCACCCCGCACACCCCGCCCACCCCGCACACCCCGCGCTCCCCGCGCACCCGCCCGCGCGCGACTACTGCTCGGACCCCTACGCCTCCGTGCACAAGCCCAAGAAACGTATGGACCAGCACATTGGTTAGTGTTTTGCTGTCTCATATACGCCTAGGACTAAGACTCAATGGGGAATTTTCAAACTCGAAAAAATGTGTAGATGTCGCTAGTAGGTGTCCAGGTTGACTCCTGTCAGTTATATTTAGTGCGTTAATACTGACTGCTTGAAGTTAGTAATTAAAAATTTGTAAGTAAGTAAGATCGCTCCTTGAATCCTCTGTCCCATTATTTTAGAGTCAACATACAATGCCTCACTTAAAATAAACCTAACTTCGTATAAAAATATACTTCAAGCCTATTAACCCCAAAGAGAGGTAGACAGAGGCACTTGCTCAGCACGGTTAACCAAGCTTATTTAAACCAACGTGACAGAGAGTAAGCCCTAAACCAACGTGACAGAGAGTAAGCCCATCAAGATTATAGGGTTTACGAACCATTTAAACATGTCGTGCCTAATGCAGGAAACGGCGCCAAAAGTATGTTCTTAACTATAAACTTGTCCACTCTACCTTCCATAATGCGCTAATAAAGCAAAATAGCTTTGACTAACTTTAAAAGTATTCTTTAGCCTTGACAAATATTTCAAACATTTCCTATTTTTCATGAACAGAGTCCCCCTACCACGAGGTGTCGGGTCTCCCGGAGCTGTGCTCTCCCAACGGCCTGGAAGGTCTGGAGGGTCTGGAGGGCGACGCGGCGATGGACCCCCGGATGGAGTCCGGGTACTCCACGCCCGACGCCCGCGCAAGACGCGTCATACGAGAAATTATCGTCTGAGTGATACAGTGAAAGTGCTAATAGAAAAAAAAACAATTCTCTATGGTGGATATTGACATTATAAAGTGTAACTGGGTTAAAGTTCTGTCAGTCAGCCATTTTGGATTGACTGTCATTGTAGGTATCAAAGGTATCTATGAAAGGTACAGTCGGCCAAGAATCTGCTCTACCAGCCTAAGGTTGAAACTCATATGAATGTCATCAAACATTAAGGTTCATTGTTCACTTGTCACAATATACCAACTCTACCTTATTGATGTTTTAGTGACACAGGAAGTGTCATCGAAACTGATAGACCATTTTCTTGGCCGACCGTACGGTAAAACAGTTCGGTCAAGACTGATTTGAATTCTCACGCAAATAAACACTTGCAAGTACAAAATCACTCGGCTTCATTCTACTCACGATGCACACGGTTAAAGTCTGATTTTTTTATACTTTTATACTTGACTATAGCTTAAACCTTCCTCCGTCCATAACGCTCATACATTATGATACGTTCATTTAGAATTTAGAACACACAGTGATCTTATCACACATTCAAACCGTAAACTGACACGGCTTCCGAATATCTACCCTAGTAATACCACCCAAGGAAAACACGCGTCCAAGAATCCACCTCAGCATATAAATGAAATTTTCAATGGGGAATTTTCAAACTCCAAAAATTTCTTATCCAGATGTCGCTGGTAGGGATCCAGCACGCCTCAAGAAATACTTGACATAGAACAAATACGCGCTCTGATTGGCTGTTATGTCACGCTTTGTGCGACTCAGCTAGTTTCAACAAATCGCAGCGCGTTATATTATGTCTTGTCACTTATTTCTTGGAGCGCTGTGCTAGGGGGACAGGGTGACTTCTGTCAGTTATATTTTTTATTATTTGGGTAAGTTATTTATTGTTCAGACACTTTTGTAACTTGTAAACAAACAATAAAAAAATTGGCTGTAACCTTCAATAGTGCTTGAAATTAGTCATTTCGTTGACATTTATCCCCCTAGGACAGCTAGCGCCGTCTGTCATAACTAAGAGAAACAAGGGCCCAGAAAATTCCCCTTTGTATGGCGGGGTGGATAACTTGCGCGCATTTTCGGTATATCTTCCCTGCGGTGGTACATTTTCCAGGGTGGACAGTCGTAATAATTTCACGAGTACCCAGTTTATGTTACGAATAGATTATCATTACGACATTAACACACGAAAAGTACAAAAATGTCGCCGTAATGATCGATAATAAATAATGCCCGTCACATTTATCCACTTAAATGCAACGTTGCCAAAGGATTATGTGACTTAGGTACTGATACACATGCTAGTTAGTGGCGTGCCTTTGCAGCGATGGGGAATTTTCTTTGACGTTTTTCTGACCAATTTTCTGGCGGAGAACTGTCATTAGTGTCATAATTTCCAAACAAATTTTGACAGTAATGACAGTTCATAAAAAATGTGTCATAAAAACGTCAAAGTTCCCCATTCCCGTAATGTTATTATTCTTATTACGAGTCGATGCTTTGAGATATTTCACTGCTTGGTGGGGTTACTTACCTTAATAACCCCCTAAAGTGCCACTAAGTAGCGCAGTGGCGTGCACACGATAACGGCAAAAAGCCACTGCCTACCTTAGTATTTTGGCTACCCGACCTAATAATAGAGTTATTGCTAGATCTTTTTTTATTGTACTCACGACATAGGCTAACGAAGGTCCTGTGTGGTTGTGGGTGAGTAGATAGGTAGGTACCTATATTTCGTAAAGACAAGTTACCTACACATAGGTGTCAATCCTTGGTGATTACTGCCTACCTTGTCGTAAAAGCCAATGCACGCCACTGAAGTAGCGTATCTATCAGAACCATTATAACACGCGACGTAAGAGCTACGTACTTCTGTCTTCCATGTAGGTTAATGCGACCGAATTTGCTGATATTTTGTGTGTTTAAGACAAGTGGAGTAAAAAATTGTTAACCTTTTGACCGTGATATGACACATTTTGATTTAACGATTTTGAATTATGCTCTATGGTATTTAGAGTTCAAAGTCCCTAGTCTGATTTGTCAGATATCTGTATAATATATCTAAGACCAAACACAACTAGACTTGCCACCACCTTTAGTCTGTCTCTTTCCCACCAAAATGTATGGAAAATTATGTACTTCTGGATCCAAACTGTCACTTTTAGTACTAATTTGACAGTTTGGTTCCAGATTTACCATGCCATACGCAGTAAGAGATAGACGATATTGTCTCTTACCCTTTCACTCCTGCATGTTTTATTTAACCCTTAATCAAACAAAGGCTAGTATATTCCCAATTGACCACAACACATACTTTGAGCCTTATTGAATGTCTTCACTGGAATTATCTAAAGATTTCAGAGAAGTTATCACAGAATAATCACATAAGGTATGTAACACATGCATACATATTTAAACATTAAACAATAATTTCACATTAAAAACACTAAAAAGATTTTATGGTAAACATCACTAGGGTTTATGTGATTGAAGTCGGTAATTAGAAAGACGAACGTCAATAGAGTCTAAAATCCATCAGAAAATACCTTATCTTGTCTGATTAAGGGTTAATATTGTTTCGTTTTATTCTAAACGTCTAGTTGTTTTTGGTCTTAGGTATATATACATACATATACGTATATGTACAGCTGTTAAAAGGTTAACACATACATACATACACACACTCGTAGAATGATCCTGACAGGATCCACGGCGCTTACAATTATTGATTTACAGTACAACGTTAAATTAAAAAACGTTGGCGAAACTGAAGTGGTCACTGAACCCATGACAACAACTTTCCCCACAGAATAATACGCCAAAAAACGAAAAATAAAATCACCTCCCTTTTTGCCACTTTATATGAATAATAGATTTTTTTTCGTTTTTTGGCGTACCTATGGTTCCTTTGGGAAAGCCGTTTGGTACGAGTGATTTACTCAAGTTTCACCAAAGTTTTTTTATTTAACCTTGTAATAAGTATGTTACGCTATATAGTTATATTCATATATAACATTTATATATATTTCGTTATCAATTCGATAAACCACGGATTTGGATTCCCTCGTAAGAAATGCTCTATGTAAAACTGTGGTATTTCTGTGACTGTATTAATTAATAATTAAATTCTCTTATTGTGGAGAAAGAAAAAGTCAAATTATATTATTTTCCTTTCGTAAAAAAAATCTATGATTGTATAATTTAGAAATGGAATTAGCATGAATGAATATGCGTATGAAATATTATTTTTGTATGAAATGCATACATACATAAATTACTCTTAGATATTGTGTTTGTTTATGTTCTGTCGTTTTATGTTGTACAAAAAAATATCTTTTAGTTTGATAAGTATGTGTAGGGTGAGGAACTGGCTCGTTTTGATGATGTGTTATGTACTTATCCCAAGCACAGTTAAATCGATTTTCCAAGAATATTACATACTTATGTTGTGGAATAATATTAATTCTAGTTGCTATAGCAACCATTCACAATTTAATCAATAAGCTTACAGTTGCACAGTCCCTCTAACACAGCGCTCCTAGAAAGAAGTGAGAAGACATATAAATCGCTACGATTTGTCGTAACAAGCTGAGATGCACGAAGCGTGACATAGCAGTCGAATAAGACTGCGTAATTGTTCCTTTGTCGTGCTAGACCTACTGTATCGGTTAGTTTCGTTCCTTCCCTCTGACACCACCGCAATGAAACAATATTTTCGCATACAAAACGTAAACTTAGATAATGTATGGAAATACGATTTATAGCGAGAGTCTACTTTTCTGTAGAACCTACAGGGTCTTCAATAGGATTCAGTTGTACTAAACAAAAAAAAAACTTTTTTTTTTCTACAAATGGAATTAACTAACTTTGACAGTATGACAAGTATGTACAGAATCAGCATAAGATAGTATTTCCGATACACCCTATATCTATACTGTACTACTGTAACAAATCGTTTTCAGTATCAAATTGAGTCAGATTTTTTCATTCGACTATAGCTTTTAAAACGACTGTTTAATCATCACATTTTAAATGTAAGGCTTAGGCTTCATTCACACTGGCGCAGGATTCCGAATGTACGATTTCTGTGCTGCAGTGTGAATTGACCTTATGCATTTTACGGACGGTCCATATAGGTGTCTACTTAATGGAACGTACGTCAAATGTATCACGTCCTTTGGCATTTAGTTAAGTTATTATTAATAACTATAGAATAACGTTGTGCCATCCTTTTGGTAACTACGATATAGCCCGTTTTCATATGTGAAATTTTTCATTTTAATCATCTAAATATGAGTTTAAAGTTATGAAGACTGCCGACTCTAATGCCCCTTGTACACCGAGCTATATTATATTTTACTAGCTTCGTGTACACCGCGCATTAGGGACTAGTTATATAAAATTATGTTGAGATTAAGTTTATATGGGGAATGATCTCAAGTTTGAATTAAGTGTTTCGTCAATATAACATCGAATCAATAGTCATTTATTATGAGGGAAGCTGCATAATGTCGGTACAATTTTGTTCGTGTTTTAACTTAATTGTGCCGTTATTGTCCATCTTCCCCTCACTATCGCGTCGCCACATAATACAAAAAGACTATCCGACATCATAATTATTTAGATTTATAAGAATACTCTGTGACCCACCTTTTAATTTATTATTTAATAATTCAAATCATCTTACTCGATTGACATAATGTTTCGCCTTGACTCTATAAATCATGGTTAAAATTAAACTTCAATAAGCTATAATTATGGTACGAATTTCATTGTAAGTACTTAATAGTTTCTAGTTTATATTATTATTCATTATGATTAGATTATATTTTTATTATTTTTTTACTACCTATGCCTTGATGTTTTGTATATTTTTTTTATAGATGTTAAGTCATTAAATCTACTTAATAATATTTCGTTTATTAAAGTATCTAAGTAGTTAAGATGGAGGTTGTGTAGACTTTAAAACGTGCGATCCATCGTATAGTTTATTAACTTTTATAATGTATGTAGATACTTTGACAGCTTGTCATGTTGTAGTCCTATCTCGCTCGTTTCATACTTTGTTAGAGAAGGATAACAGTACACATAATAAGCTAATTAACCTTTAATCAAACAAAGGCTATTATATTGCCACTTGACAACACATACTTAGAACCTTATTGAATGTCTTCACTGGAATTATCTAAAGATTTCAGAGAAGATATCACATAAGGGACACTGGCCTATTTAAACAGTAAACAATAAATTCACCAAATCTAGCTTTTAAGAACAATTAAAACCTAGACTTTATAATAAAATTCACCCGGGTTTATGTGATGGAGTTGGTATTTAGAATAACAAACGTCAATAGAGTCCAAAATCCATCAGAAAAACACCTAACCTTGTCTGATTAAGGGTTAATATACTTGATATTGTAAAAGCTAATGAACTTAGTCTGATGCGGGCGCCAGAAATTGTAAAGTCCAAGTTTCCCCTGGATCCAAGTCCCTTGGATCCAATCACCAAACACTGATACGTTTCGGTTTTCATACATTGGATTCTAACCTTCATACAATAAACATTGTAGAGAAGGTTATGGCGCCAGCATAAAGGGTGCTGCAGTTTCTCTATGAGGGAACAGTTGCGCAGTTGCCTTGTGATAGAAGCAGTTGGGTCGTGTGACGCTAAAACACAAATAAGCCATATCTAGTTATAAGTGGTCGATGGGGCGTTACTATTTGTCGTAATGTGTAGTGTCTTTTTAGTCATACATAAACTTTCATTGTAACAGCCAGTTCGTATTGCCTCAACAACTTGCAATCGAGAACCCGTTAGGTTGGGTTCACACGGCGCTAGTCTGAAAATCGTTCGTGGTAAACGAGTTAAATTGCACCGTGTGAACACAGCCTTATTACAGCTTTTTAAACAAAAAATAAGCAATGAGAAATTATCTTTACAATTTGTACATAAAAAAACATGCGAAATCAGTGAATTGGCTGGTATAGTCGATGCGTCTAGCATGATATAAGTTCAGTATAAAAATATACAATTGGTATTTCATAGTATATGAAAAATACACAATATTTCGGCCTAGCTAGGTACTCTTCGAAGATTAATCTTCTTGTAAATACCTTCAAATTTCTCCTAAAGATTGTCGTACATAGGAGATAGTTATTATTATTGGGCGAAAGCTCTCGGTATAAGCACTCCTTTGTATGATGTCACAGTGGATTTATGTATAAGTAAGATTCTATGTATGTAACTATGTATAACACGTTAATAAAATTGTACAAAGGTTCGAAAAAATAAATGTACTTTTAAAAAAAAACTTGTGGTTTTATTATGACACTTTATTTTTTAAAAGCCAAAGCGCTTTGTTGGACTTGTTCTGCTAAGATAGTGTAGTGCTAACATTTTACGGTAGAAAATTTCGATAAACGTATCGTAATTTTCTTAAGTGGTCGAGTTTTCTCCAGCAGTCTTTAACCCTTAATACTTTAAGATTTTCTCTTGGATTTTAAATTCTAATGACATGAATCTAACTATGTGGTTTCGCTAAAAGAATATCAGTACTTATAAAAACATTTTTACTTAATAAAACAACCGTAGTGTTGGGATAAGGGCAGGAAAATGATGACGATTAAACTAAAGCCGTTTTAAGAAGTCAAATTTGATACATTGATAGCGCCTATGAAAAAAACAAATAAAACTTTAGAACGGAAACATAATGTATGGCGGCGACTTTGTTGGACGTTCTGTTTTTCCTAAGTTCTTTTGCTTTCAATATTAGTGATGTTACTTTTTTGTTCATGAATCGTAGTTGAATCGTTTCAATGTACTTATACTAGCGTCGTCGTTGAAGTTGAAGAAAAATAATTTCATAAGCCAAAAATAAGTCAATCAGACAAAACTGACGTTGATTTTGTACTTTTGTTTGCCTCAATGCCTCCCGATATTCAATCGCGTAGTTTGTGACACAAAATGACTGGATCAAAGTTGTCAATCACACAAAAAAAATTATATCGGATGATTTTATGAGGGATGTTAGAGTAGACAATTTAATCGAAAATGAAATGATTATTAATCTAACTGACGACGAAAGTTCTGACAGTTATTTGTCTGATGATGAAAGTGATTAAATTTATGTTATAATTTTGTTTTTGTTTTTTTATTTCATGAATACCTACTGCCTACTGCATTTATTTTTTTTAATTACCAACCAATCCATCAAAATGTATATTATGCATTTAAGTACCTACATGAGACATGCGTGAGTGAAAATGGTTGTGGTATCATTATCATAATTTAACTTGTAATAAGTATTTATCGAATGCACTCGATTGACCAAAAAAATCGATTACGTTTTCCATAAAAATTGGTTGTCCCACCCCCACGACGGCCGTCAATCACCTGTCAAATTTGACTTCTTAAAACGGCTCTAGTATAGGTATGACAATAACCCTACATAGCATACGCTGTTGTATCTATATTTTTTCTAGAAAATTGGTATAATCCCCCTGCAGTGAAGGTATTCCTTAAAGTTCAAAAAGTTAGTTTAAACTTAGTGGGAATATTTGAATATATTTCCCTTTGTTGTATTAAGGGTTAACTGAATCGAGAAAACTGTGAGGCATGCAGTTCATAGATGCGTGGAGTTGCCTGCGTAGCTGTGCAGCTGTACCATCTGCGTCTGTCATAATGGATTTCATACAGCACGCATCGAAGCCCTTGAGGTGAGTAAATACGCATGTAAGAAAATGCTCGAGCTTTTGTTGAGGTAGAAGGATACGGGGCTGAGAAATAAATTTTGAGAAGAGGTAGGGTCGAGTTTCTCCATTCTGTTGCTAGCTAATACTTGTTCAAAGGATTTTTCAGTCTTGAGGAAGTTTAGGGGCAAGGTGTCCTAGTAATGATACCGGGAGTGAATACTATTCGGATGACAACTTAAGAGTGTTTTAGACAGTCTGCCTTGCTACATACTGAGATTCTCTTAGGGACACACACCTACCCAGATCTGTAGTTTTGAGACTGGGTGTGTGTTCCAATGAGTTCCAGTGTGAGTGTTTTCAGATTCCTATTGAGGTATACAAAAACATCGTGATACATTTCACTTGCATACATTAATTTGTGGCAAATTCGATGAAAGTCCGGGTCCACTTTAAGTAACAGTAAATGTCAGTATCCAGTGTCACTGTCAGTATTTATTGACATTTGTGTCGACCTGCAGCAGCAGCAGCAGCGATTTGTGTGAAATGAAATGAAAATAATTGTGTGAAAACAAGGAAATTGTGCTTGTGTGGTGATTTATGATAAAAGGAATTACTTGCAACAATGTGTGGCGGGTTTACTTGCTCCAAAAACGCTTTAATAGCGTTGAATATACTTTATGTAGTAAGTAATTTTGTACAATAGCTGTGTACACAGAAAAGATAAAATTAAAACTTTTTATCGCGTTCTAGAACAATATGAATATTATCAATGTGTTAACAGGTTGTGGCGTCTATCCTCATATCGGTGGCTGTGTATGGCCAGGCAGCGTCTGTTGTCACGAACCTTCCCATTGTGGGAGGTATTCTGGCATGTGGAGTTTTCCTAGCCCTGGTGTCTTTCCTGGGCCTGGCTGGTGCAGTGAAACATCACCAAGTTATGCTGTTCTTTGTATCCTTAACAATACAACCTATACATTATGAGTGTAAACAAAAGAATCAACAGTGCAAGTGACAGGATGACATTGAAAGTTTTTTGTCAGGGTCAGCCAAAATTATTGTATTTCAATTTCAGTGACATTTCATTGAACTTAGTTGAAGTTGTGGTTTAAAATTTCGTAGTTTTATGATTGTAAGATGTATAGGTAACTTGTGAAATTTGTATGAGTCAGTTGGTGTGAAAACTAGTTCTTTTAATTGATGATGCATGAGCTATGTAGCTCAATTGAGTCACACAAATTGACCTGATATATATACTCATTTAATAAAGCTTTAGTAGGTAGCCGAACTGTGGTAATTTGTTCAGCAAGTGCCTCTGCCTACCCTGCTTAGGGGGGTTAAAAGGCATGAAGTGTATTTTTATTTTACAAGTATTGGACTCTATTGAGATTTTAGCAATGCAACATATTGTTAATTTTCAGGTGAATTGGCTTATTTATTCCTTTATTTTTGTAGACAAATTTTACTTTCCTTAACAACATGCAACCAGTACATGGTGATTTTGTTCTTGCTGTTCCTGGTGCAGTTTTCCGTGGCGTGCGCCTGTCTCGCTGTCAACTATGACCAGCAGGAGATGCTGGCTCAGCAGGTATGTGTGTGGTTCATATTCATATGAGTACCCCTTATCATACATGATTTCATCTTAATATATAAAAATCCAGTGTCACGATGTTTGTTCCCAATGAACTCTTCACCAAGGCTACCGATATTCACAAAAGTTTTGTAGATCCAACTTTCTTAATAGGGACCATTACTAAATCATGATCAGCCACATGACATCAAGTGCTGGACGAGGGTCTTCCCCCAATGATTTCCATGATCATTTGCAGTGAAATGCCAATAATTGCAAAGTAAAAACAAAAGGAAACTTCCCAGGTTCGAATTAATTTCTTTTACTGGCCAGAAGAATCGGGAAGAAACTGGCATCTTTTCAAATCTTCAGGGGCAAAATATTACATCTAAGTAATATTTTGTCCTGATCAAAATAATAAAATCTGTTACCAATACTATTTCCCAGGGCTGGAACAAGGTGGATATGGAGACCCGTCAGCAAGTGCAGAGCAAGTTCAGCTGCTGCTCCTTCAACGGCCGCGACGTGCCCTTCAACGCTACTAATGCTTACCCCTCCTGCGAGGCTGTAGATGTGAGTACATAATACATACGTCATTGTTTTTTTTATTGTTATGTTGGTATTTTATAGGTGACATCTGACCCTTGGCTAGATAGTTTGGCACCCAAGTGTACCTTTTTTTTTACCAACTAGCTGTCTCGGCAAACATTTGTTTTGCCATAGGAAGTCGCCTTTGTACCTCGTGTATTGGAAGAAATAC
>SJJU01072760.1:0-61950 GCA_012932125.1 Conopomorpha cramerella | reverse complement strand
CCGCCACAAGGTGTGTGAACCCGATAACGGCGATGGGCTCACCCCCTGTCACGTTGGGTTAAATACCCAAGGGAATTTGCTTTAGCAAGCAAGTGCCTCTGCCTACCCCGCTTTGGGATTAAAAGGCGTAAAGTGTATTTCTTTTTATAGATTTTCTATTTTCACGTTGTCAGTTGCTTAACCCTACCGCGGGGTCACTAGTCTAGACATTGTAAAAGTTTTATAGTTTTTACAACGACCGGTGTACAGTGACCGATGAAGTATTCAAATTGACTTTTGATTATTAATTTACTATTGTTCAGGAAACGTGATAACGACTTTAGAGTTTAAACAATGCCTGCTTCAGACAAAGGAATGGGGGATTGTTCACATTTTTTAAGTGGTGTTTTTTCAGTAGTTTCTGAAATATAGCCTTTTAAGAAACTATGAATTTTTTTGTATAAATTGTCTAATTACTTTTAATTAACTTTTTAAAGCTTAGACCGGAAATACGTCATCATTGCGTTTGAAAGAACCACCGTCATCATAGCCAGAAAAAAATAACATGATTGACACATCTATAAAATGACAGTGACTGTCAACCTACATAATATTACGTAAACAAGAACCGAATAAAATAGGTAGGTTTTCAAAATATTTGCAGTTTGTTTTGTTACTCCCTTCTGTCACAGCTGTCACACGACAAACTTCAATCAGACTTGGCACTTCAGTTACTTTTTTTGCTTTGGAATACATTCCTATTGGCTGAGCTATGACGTCATAGTCTTCAAATAAAAGTTTAACTTAAAAGTTGAAAATAATTTCAATCCATGAAGATTTTGTAAATCTGATTCTTGATAATGGATAATTAAGGCTATTCCTCGAAATGGTTTTCGAATTGGACATCTTGAGAAAATTATGAACAATCCCCATTATGGCCACCTGGCCATACTTAACGATTACATCCTGTATCTGTCTAATTAATGAAACACGATGATTTAAGCCGCGAACCCTGACATTTTACCATTTCCAAACGCAAATAAAGTACTTTCACGCACTTTTGTCATAAATAAATTAGTCACGTTTACTACTTACACATATTCTACAGTGTTTACGTTTTCCCTAAGTAACGTTATTATTCTATTCATAACCGATTTCAGTTCATATTTCGTCGCATTGTTAGCAAAAAAAAAAAATATAAAAAAATAAATACACTTCACGCCTTTAATCCCAAAGAGGGTAGGCAGAGGCACTTGCTAAAGCAAGTACCCACGGTTCACCAAGCGTATTTAACCCAACGTGACAGGGGGTGAGCCCATGAAAAGTCAGCCCAAAAAAAATGTTTTTCATTTAATTTTAAACAAAAGCATTTAAATCACTGAAACTATTTAAGCAATTTATTTCTCGTTTTTTTGTATGTAGGATGCAATTGTCTATTACAATGTTAAAGTCGGAAACTACGCGGATGAAACACTCGTAGTAATGTCTCGTACTTCGATGAAGAAGACAATTGTATTTTAAAAGTGGCATCCCATAACTAAAAGCGCCGAAGCGCAAGAGAATACTCTTAAATTATTGTAGCTCAGCGAGCAGACTAAATGCGCTGCTCACATTTCCTGCAATCAGTGAGAGGCGGTGACAGACGAGCGTTGCGCCTGAAAGGATATTCGTCAGTGTCTCAGAGGGAAGTAGTTCCGCCGCTACTGCAGCGTGGGCCATGCGATATCTATCCATCCACTAGCATCCATCAACCACTCACTCACTCGGCTAGTGGCTACGCCGTCATAACTTGCGAAACTGGATAGTTCCGAATTGTTAGGAACGTACATTTAATGAAGCTGTAACACTGTGTAAAATACGGATCAAGACGTGTTCGTGTCCCTCGCGTGCGATGTAAAAGGGTTAATTATTTTTAGTTATCAATCACCATACCCCTCACGACATCACCTCCTAAAAGGTTCTTTCAAGCCGTGTCAATAAATGTACACGTATAAAAAATGTCTGTAATATGAATTTGTGAAAACAAAAGAGAAAAAAGGATTCTGTACTATTTTATACTAGGGAGGTGTTAGTAATTCATGGTGACTTTTAACACCCATAGAACATCGTTTGAATAAAAAAATATATAGTTTCAAATACAGCTGTTGGTTGTCCGAAGAATAAAGAATAAATAAATGGGATTCTTTAAAGAAAAAAAAAAACGAATTACGTATTTTTGTGTACCTTTATCTGCAAGTTGTTCTGTGTGCAGTGGTGTTCTTTGGCAATTAGAGAGATTAGAAAACAAACAAAGGGTCTAGTCGAGATCAAAGCTCGGGATAACTAACGAGATTGTATCTGATTTTGAGTGCTAGTTAACGTTTTGTTTTGTTGAACTTAATGGTTTGTTTGTAATTCTAACTATTCTGAGTATTCTGTTTTCTAAGAAAATAATTTTCAATGAACATAACAAAAACTGGTGGACATCAGCGCAAAATCGAGAAGAGTGGAGAAAGGGAAGAGAGGCCTTTGCCCTGCAGTGGGATCCAATGGGCTATTAAAAAAAAAGTAGTTTACTTAGACGGTAGTACTTGTATTGTTTTTGTTAAACACACTGACAATGTAATAAATACTTCTATCTCAAAATCTCTATTGTAACTAAATATTTAAACCTTGTCATTAGAGATTTGTGTACCTTTATTCAAACATAATAGATAGGTTTCTCGAGGATTCAACGACGAAGGCTGTTATCAAAACATATTTGAATGAATGAATGCATTATTGAATATACTATTTATTGCACACTGTACATTACAAATATATAAAAAAAATATAATGGAAAAATTGCAAAAGGCGATCTTATCGCTCATAGCGATTTCTTCCAGGTAACCTAAAGTATTTGGTGCACTTCTTTACTCAAAACTACGGCGCAGAGAAATGCATAGATTGCGGTCGACAAACTTTGAAATTACACAATCTTGCAGAGTTCATGGACCTTTAAGATGCTAGTTTTCTTATTACACGCTCCTAGAGCATCGGGGTGAATGGCGATAAATTAAAAATTCAAAACAAATGTTGTCGCGATGTTGTGGGCGGGCGGGGAGTGACGCGGGCGGCTTACGGCGATCGAAGAGCGCGCACGGTGGGCGGCGGGGCGCGGTAACGATCGCGGAGCAGCGGCCGGCCTGGCCGCAGTCTTCCAGCTGCGAGCGTGCCGCCAGGATGAGCGACGTCGGTACGCTCGCCGCCATGGACGCGTTCGCGGGCGGGCGGCGCAGGCCGGCCCGCCTGCCGCCGCCGCCGGCCTTCCTGCCGCCGCCGCCGCCGCAGCACCGGGACAGCTACTACGTGCGCCGCCGCTCGCCGGTGCCGCCGCACGGCGCTCACCTCACGCTCTACCACCGCACCAACGGTACCCCCTAGCATACGCACGAGACACGCCGCCGCGCCGTCGTCCCTACAATGTCAATGTCACGCTTTACACCACCGCCCGCCGCCCCACACTCGCGGAACGCGCGGCTCGCTTCACCATTATTACCTCATTTTATCTACGCATTGTTTACTATTTCCCACACCTACTGTCAGTGCGTAGATTACATTCGTTTCATTCATACGCTTTTTAATGTACCTGTAATCTGTACCTACTGATATAAACTTCTCTAACACAACGAATAAATATCCTTTGTTCATTGGGTAGATCTAGGAATAAATGGCAAATTCGTATCACCGCCATTAATTTATAAATTACTCGATAACTAATTCAGTAATGACTAAATCGTTCTTATTTATTTACATCAAACGTACATACTATTAGGATTCCATGGCAGCGCTGCAATCTCTAGTCCGTATTTTTATCATTAACAACCATGCTTGTCATACTGTTTGATAACACAACGAATCGATCATGTGTTGCCCTTATTGGTATTTTATTTTAAACATAATCCGTCTTTGTCCTGAACTGAATTATTTGCACTATCAGACTATTATTATATTTATATAAACTATATTTTCGTGGACAGGAATAAAAATAAATCCCTTAGAAGAGTAGTCGTTTATCGGCAAGCAATTTGTCGTCACCTTAGATTACGTCAAAACATTATTTTATTTCGCCAGTAGTTCACTACCTGGTAGCGATCTACTGGTACCATCTTCTCCTAATTCCTCTTTATTAACCACTCTACACAAAATTACATTCAATTTCGTATTATTTTTTTTGAGTTGCTTATAATTTTTTTATTGTCTTTCGGGAAGTTTAAGGTGTTGCTTTCCTTTTGCCTTTCATCACGAATTGTTTAGTACTTTTTTTCAATAATTGCCATTATAGCCTTTGTGTAGCTAACATAACGTAGGAGAATTGTTTTCGGCTTCGGTGTGGTTGGGTCACTCGATTTTGAGTTCGTCAGGTGTATGCTAATATGTCTTCTTTTCAGTTATTAAACATGCATATCAAAGTCATGTACAGTTCATTAGCACTACAAAAGTAAATACCGGACAGTGTTTAATTGTGTAGTTCCATCTCACGCATTTAGCAAGTCATTAGAGAAAGATAGAAGTACTTTTTCTATCAGGCTGTCACGTATTTAAATATTTTAAAAGCTAATGAAATATAAGTGCTGTAAAGGCAAAGGGTCACATCAGCTATTTCAATATGTATTCATATTGTTAAAATTTTTCATTCGTTTCAATACGTATAGTGACATTAGATTTTCATTACTTTACGCCCCGGAGTTTTACTCGCGGAAAACAGTGTTCATTTCACACAGTTTTCCTGGTTCAGTGGGGATTCATTTATATTAAATTTTTTTTTATAAGTTTCCACACAAAAGTTTTCCAGATATAATACATACGATTTTTTTCGGATGATAAGCATCATGCTTAGCCGAAACAGCTGCAGGCATAATTTTGGAACTCTGCATAGGCATGTATAGTTCGAACTGACGTGATATTTCATAGATTTTGTATTCATAATTAATAATAATAATAATAAAATTTAAACAACGACTTCACAGCATACTCAACTTAACTCTCGTAATACTGTAAAAGCCATTGACTCGTTTGCAATACCAATTCTGACTTATTCGTTCGGTGTCATCTTTTGGTCACAGTCTGATCTTGTAAAGCTGCAACGCATTATCAATACACATTTGACTAAATATCGGAAACATCACCCATGATCCTGTTTCCAACGGCTTACACTCCCGAAACACGAAAGTAGTAGAGGTATCAAAGACATCAAAAACCTACACAATAAACTTATCTCAACATTACGTTAATTCTTTCATACACAAACACTAAGATCCCCTCTTCATAGTGCTGTTGTTAAAGTGGATATTAAACTCACACCTCTTAATCTGGCTGATCTTAATACACTGAAAGCTGAAACTATTACTACGACAGAACAAAAAATAGATACATGGGCACAAAAATCCTTACACGGCAAGCATCGCCTTGATCTCATTAACCCACACGTCGATAAAGTGGCATCACATGTGGCTCAAAATAGGGGATCTATTTCCGGAAACAGAAGGCTTCATGGTTTCCATTCAAGACCAGGTGATAGATACCAAAAATTACAGAAAGCTTAAAGAAAATTAAAGATTCATCCATGGCATCAGATTTATGCCGACACTGTACAATCTCAGACCGTACAATACACTATAATAGACCTGACATTACACTCCTAGATAAACTCAACAATAGATATTGCAGTGCCTAATACACACAACCTGACATCCACTCATTCACAAAAAAACACAAAATATGTAGACCTATCTATTCAAAATAAAACACAGAGGCAGGTGGACACAGTGAAAACTGTCCCCATAGTGTTATCTTCAACGGGCGTTATCCCCACCACACTCGGCAGCAGTCTTACTACCATAGGCATTCATCCACTCACACATACATGCTCTTACAAAAAGCAGTCATTCTCGATACGTGCCGGATTGTTCGCAAATTTTTGTCATTCTCGATACGTGCCGGATTGTTCGCAAATTTTTGTCATCCTCAAATTCCTCTTAATTCGTAACAAACTTCACTATTGTTTGGCCACAAGCCCGCAGTAGTGATAATTATTTATCCCCCTAATGGAGAGACAATTTAAAAAACCATAATAATAATAATGTAAATCAGTTGATAAACGACAGACTTATTGACGAACAAACATATTATTAAATCACATATTCAGAAAGACCTTTTTGAAAAACCTTGAAGTAAGATTAGCACGCGATTATAACTTGTATGAAAAACTGAACCTACTACGCGGCTGAAATCGAGAGGCGTCCAATAGTTTAACTATAAATAGAAACTGATGTTCCAAGTGATTCCGTACTTTCTACTTTCTTAAATCAGATTTGCAACAAGAACTTTGAGCGAAACTTTAACCTCACCGGCTAAGATTTTCAGTCAAAAGATATCGCGTTTATTTAAAATTCAAGATGCAATCTCATATAACGAGACCATCTGCGGAGCTATCTCGCTACATACATATAACACTGCTACGTTTCGGGTGTATTTAATTCCATATTCCAGAGGCTTTCATCGTAATAACTAATTCAGCAGAGTGCACCCTTGAGAGACTGCCACGTATAAGAATTTTAGTCGTATATTGCATAGGAACAACCGCAACTAAAGCCCACCTATTCCTGCTGGAGACTGCAGTGTATTTAAAATAATGAATGCCGATAAGGCTGTAAAACACCCTTGATAACATGATTATGATTAATCACTTAGAACAAAGTATCAACATAACAATGTATGAGCACCCAGTACGATATTCTGTTCCCCGCCATACTCTACCTTGACAATACTTAATTAAATACGATGACGCGATACTCCCATTGTATTAAGTTTCTCATCTAGATGTAAATTAATTGATTACATCTACTCCAAATGATATTTTTACATTCAAAATAGGTATGATATTTAAACGTACCTACTAAGTTAAAAGAACGTTACTATTATAACTTTGCATAAAAGACTTTTTTAATCAATTTAAAATGCGCTCATTAAGAAAATATGTATGCGCTTTTGTGTGATAGAAGGTGATCCTTTCATCGCGCCGCGGCCGGCGGCGGTTTCACCGTCGGGCGGGCGGCGAGGCTCAGTGCTGTATGCCCACGCATTTGCCATTCCCTTTGTGCAGCTCCAACCTGGATTCATTACATTATACGCCAGGGAATGACTATTACATGAGGATGTATGAGCACTTGGAACGCTAATTTATTTATGCCCGGTCTGTGGCTGCTATAACTTTAAAAAAACTAGTTGTTTAACTTGTAGTAATAAAGGCACTTTGCTCTTTAGTAAGTGGCAATGAAACCTGTCTACTTAATCCGTTTTATGGTGTCCGTTTACTATCGTCGGCGTTAAAGCATTAGTCGAAAAGTTTCAGGATTAGGTGATAATAAAAGAGCAATAAAGACCCCCGGGCCCTTCTAGGCTTACGCGACGCCCACCCACCGCGACCTTCAGATTTTCTCTCGAGTTAATCTTCAGCTGTGTCCTCCCAACTCAAGGTTTAGTGCCGCCCTTGAAAAAGGCATTCGATAGATCTAGGTTCCCACACAGCTTCCGATGTCGCTAGAACGCTGTATTACAGCGACGCGGCTGCTTTACGACTTCAGCGAAAATGTTTATTTCGCTGTAAAAGTGTGTATAAATGTGTTGTTTCTTACTTTACACTTAGGGACGGGTTTTATATTCTCATTAGCACTATACACACGATTCATTGTGTTGTATATCAATAATTAAATGAGTTTAAACTTTTACTGTCTTTATATTGCTTTATAAAAATAATTTCTGTAAACAAAGTATTTGTTGACCGAAAGACGTGCCCGCGTGACGTACGAGACCAACATTATTTTTTTCCAAATGGAAATTCCCGAAATAGTTACCGCATTTCCGGCAAGCATTTCCTCCTATTTATAAACTCTTTCTATTGGGAGATAATGATCTTATAATTACGTTTATTCTGTTATTTACTATTGGGTCCCCTGGACCCGTACGGTTTCAGGTGGCGCATCACTTTCTGTTTATTGTAAAACTGGCGGATGCTCCGCGATTTGACCACCGGCGTAGTTAACATTTTCCATATAAAGAAAATGCCTCGCTTCCACGTGTTAAAACTTCCTCTGAACAAGCGCCAAAGAAACTAGGAGAATGTATCCTTCAGCAGGGAGTCCAACCTTGCCGCGTGGTATTCGCGGCGTGTCCCGGGTATTTTAATTGGCACGCTGAATGTCAATCAACACGCCGCGTTCCGCCCAGCTGCGGCGCCCATAACCCAACACGACATCGACCTTGAGTTATTGGAACTCGTCGCCCCTAAAATAAATATTTTACTACGTAACTATTTGACGCACAACTTACCTACATGATAATATTACTGTTTGTCTTTGGTACATGTAGGTAAATAATGTACATGTGAAATCATCGGCAATTTGATGGGAATATGTATGTACAACAGTTAATTTCCATTATCGGATACTTTCTGTTAGAATCGGATGGTATGATTATTGAGATTTATTCCAGACGGACAAAAAAAACTACGAGTATGAACTCATAATCCGAAATTATCGTCATAAACATTCACGACGTACATATTAATATACTATGAGCACTCGTATTGTACTGATGTATGAAAACATTTGCGTTGATACATTCAACTTGTATGCGTATCCAATACGATAAAACGGAAATTAAAATCATGCCTCGTTCTAAAAATATGACACGTTAAAGGTATTCCGAGGGACACAATATCAGACAACCTTGTATATGAAATGTTCCAAGGACGTTTACGGATGGAACAAAGCAATCATTCGCAGAACGTGGGTAGGCGCTCTTCCGCAGTGAAGATCGCGGGCGGGCGGCGGCCGTGACCCACGACCGTCGCGACTTCCCCACTTCCACCCTGACCCTTGATCGCGCACTGTGTTATTATACAGGCGACGCAAACTGATAATATAACATAGGGAACTTTGTGTATTGTTCACCATTCGTTGAACAAACGAGATGAACAGCGAACGTAGTTGCACAAATAAATCCAATTATTATTGCTGACTCAATTCCGCGCTACTCGGCATAAGTGGGTTAATTGTTGCTCTGTTTATCTTATTAGAGTGACAGTTTTATTAGATGCAATTGTGCTTTAATTTACACCAAATATTTAAAGTTAGACTAGAATTTGACAGGTAGAGTAAGTTTTAGGAGCCGATTCGAAGAATTAATTTAGAAAGCGTAATTCCGTCATACTTGTAACCACATAATGTGTTCTGTTTGTTTTAATAGCATTTAATAATTTGTTTGTGGAGAAGAGAAGTATTTTGTTCATTGCAAAGTTATATTTTGCTATAGCCATATTTTCGCTCTTGATCTCTTTGCAGAGCGATGGCGCCCACGCACGTGGAGTGTGTCACTGTTGAAATTGTTTTCGCATTGCGCACCAAACATTTCTGTTTGCGAATTCGAATCCGACCTAGTTTTTTTAACTAATGTCATTTGCTATGACAAGTACGGCTTGTCGTCTGGATGGCAATCGTTTAATTTATTTGACGATAAAATCCTTTCAAAATACTTTAATCGCAACTACAAACTAGTTTCAATATTGTGGAAATAGGATTTAACTAGGTCACACAATCGTTTTGGAAATAATTTTCTCAGTTGGTTTTTGAACGCTTTCATGTTCGAACTACGTATATACAATCCAATTAATGGTGTATGACTTTTATCATCGATCGAAGGGGAACTTTGTTAGCGGGACGTTGTCGAACATTATCACTAAGAACGTCCAGCTACTGAAAAGCTTCTCATTCGCGTCCCTTCGCATTTGTTTTGCTTTCCTATTTATATCGGTGTCCAAGATAGAAATATTTGATATTTGATGATCAAATTCCACAAAAGTCCTATTTAGTTTAATACCGAGTATGCATGATTGACACTGACCAGAAATTGGTGTCTGTTAAAATCAAGCATTCAATTAATTTATTTGAAGCTTCAAGTCAATTACATACACAAGAAGATTTTGCAAATGTATTATTAGTTTTTTCTGCGGGTGGTATTTTGATAGCGGGCACGGTGTAGGTAAACGTGCGTGAAGTGAAGCCACGTGTGTTGACGAGACGCGTCCCGCCTCGGGACAGCCACGGGACATTAGTTCCCGTCCCTCACTACTACCGGACTCTGCTCCACTAGTAATCTTGACATTGTGGTTTATATTAGTCCGCACATCTCGGCATTGGCATTTCTCGCAAGTTACATCATCGGCGGCCTTCACAAATATTCATATTTTCTCTTCCTAGTTAGATTTATGGTACGATTTGCCAATGAAAAAATATTGTTAGGTACTGAAGATTCCTCGTTGTCGATCATAGAAGGAGGTGGTAGTTGCGTAACAAGCGGGAGGTATCCTCGTGCCGGGCGGCCAAGGGCGCGGGCATCGATTGGCTGGGAGAGGCTGCGAACTCAGGGCTCTCCCGCCCGCCTCCACCGGTGCCACTTTGCTCTACCACACACATACACACATTGGCAATTTTTACTGCCATTTATCACAGAACGACCGGATTCACATAGTGTTTTTATTATAACTTATTGACAAAAAGATACAAATGGAAACTTTTGATGCAAAAACCAATAATGTGAAAAGGATTAGCTATTTATAAATACGATATGTATTGTTTATGAATGTCCGCTATGTATACGATATGTACTGTATGGGTACAAACATTTAAGAGTTTTTTAAAGGAAAGTATTAGAGCTGACTTCCTTCTTATTATCAACGTCGCCCTCGTCAATCAATCACGTCCCCTCGGCACGTCGTTCTATTGAAATAAAAAAGTCCTACACGTGCTGCGCTTAATTCGGTCTGGTGAACCAGAAACTCTCATCCGTCGGATAGTATTGAAGAGATTGTTGAGGCTGTGCGTCGATATTTGAATATATAAACCCATTCTATATGCGTCGGTATCTAATTAAACCGTTGTTCGTGTCCAATCAGCATTCAAATACCTATCCTATTATTGTTAAATAGCTACTGTATACTCATGTACTTTTTACTGAATTATTTGATGAGCGTACGTGGCAACTTAGAATATCAACGTATTGTAACTCGTAACAAAGTAGTTATCTGAAGAAAATTGAAGTCTCTGAAAGTTGGTAGAGTACACCGCCCACACCCTACTCCCTCGCAGCCTGTTGAACAAACACTGGGCCCAAAGATAACAGAACGAACGTCCATAACAGTTAAGTGTACCTTATTGTTTCAGTCAACAAAAATGGACGTAAGAATATCTTTTTATTTACTTTTGCTCTCCACAAAAACCTGATAGGTCCACGCTTGCGCCTGCTAATATCGATTGTGATAGCCACGATGTACTTAATTGGACAATAAAAATCTGCATAAAGCCTGACCTGGGTTTACGTGAAATAATTTATAAACTGTATTTTCAGAGTCACTTGTGGGGGTTAGTTTGCAAAGTAAAGGTTCTTGCACAAAAGAGATACGAGAAGATATGTAAATTTTAACAAAAACCAAATGAATTCTTTTGTGTAATCACACAAATGCTTTAGAAGTACTTAGAATAAATTAGTATCGAGTACCTACTTTAGCATGAGTTGCTATCGACCAAAGAGAAATTATTTTATGAAGCCATCGTTGCTGTTAATGGACTATTCATGTAACTATTCAAACTAAGCAACTCCATCTACAAAAATATCCAATGATATTTGTGGAAATATATGTATGTGTAAGAAGTACACATATTCATTTTAGACCAACAATGTCTGTTTTTTGTTCAAAATGGTGGGTAGCGTTCAGTGTGACGGATCGATTCCCGAAGCGAGTTGTAGGTAGGTAATGAATCGATCAATGCCTTCACTGCGATTCATCGAGTGCAGTGAACGGATGGAATTTGGTCTGGATGCGATTGGCGAGCTCAGTTAATACAATTTCCTTAATGCAGTATTCAATACTGTATAGTATACGATTATGATGAAATTCTTCCAGCGTGCTTCATTTATTTTTTTGTGCGAAAGGGAAAGTACAGTTATTTTAGGTGTACAGTGATTTGACATAAAATGAATAGTAATCTGAAGAAAGAATCTTATTTAAAAAAAAACAGTGATAATTTATTCATGTTATGGATTTTAGTGATCATATATGGAGATGAGCCAAGAACTTATCACCAATTGTTTGTCACGTCTAATTAGTGACCAAGGAAACAATATTTTTCATAAATTAGTGTGCTATACATATAGTGTAGAGGTATGTGTAGTCAATGTATGTAATTTACGACGCACTGTTTTCATATCAGTATTGAAACACGTGTGATTTACACATTTACATAGCACAGTGTTCTCCAGTGCATCAACGCGGCAGGCCAAGGTCGTATTTCCTTGTTTCGGTTGCGTGAATGAATGTGTGCTACTACTGGCAGCTATTCCCGGAACAAACGCATCGATAAAATTATCTATGTATCAACAGAGACGTTTTAACTCCGAGTGAACTTTTCATTGAATTGTCTGGATTATATTGAGGTCTTTATTTGCTCCATTTCAATTGTTGATGTTTAGTTGGATTCTGGTGGGTTATTTGGTAAATCCAAGTATTTTCGGAATAAATTACATATTATATAGCAGTAAAATAACTTGCAAAATCCGACAAAATCCTTAGTCGGATGTCAAACCTCAAGTGTGTTTTTTGGAGAGTGAAACAAATATATAAAGAAATTGTGTTCCGATATGTTTACAAGCAATATTTGGAACTGTGCCTAAATGCACATGTCAGCGTAATCTCTAGATAGTGGGGTCGACATACCTTATCGCATCGTAATACGCACGTCTTCTGGAATGGTGGAATTCTTTCTCATTTTACATCGGTCTATATTATAGGTAAATCGATTTATCAAATTGATATGATATATTTCACAATTTCCTCGAAATATTCTTATCTCGGAAACTGAATCATAAAGAATCAGTGAGATTAAACATGAAAGGAAACCGATGTATGTATCGACAATGCATATTCGTTAATGTTTAGTACATATATGTATGTATCGTATACAAATATTATGTTTTTACTATTTTAAATAATTGTGCATTTTATGATGTAAGGAAAACTGAACATAAACTATGGCAAAGAGAGTATTCTTTATCATGCACAATCATCCCGCATTCTTTATTGAAGACGGTTTACTGCGATTTGCCTTTAATACTTCCTTGTAGCCGTATTTTAATTCTGCTGCTAAATATGTTAAATGTTTTACATTGTTGTTACATTATTTGTTACAGAACCAAAGAAAGACAAGTTAGAAAATGGCGAGATGGTCCGGCCCGAACGGCCCAACTCGCTCACCGCCGCCGGGAAAATGCCTCGCCGGATATGTTACCAAGGAGATGTAGTCGGTAAGTTGTCCACACAAACTCACGGCCTACCATAGGGCCCTACCCTTGAATACATATTTCCGCCTAAATCACCTCCAGCCTGACCGTTGAACATTTTAAAATAATGTCGGCAATATCCTGCAGGGTACGGATGACATCCTGTCAATCATCCAATAATACCTTTTGTATTCCGAAGATGTTTAATGTCGCCTTTTACGCCATGTATTAGATGAAATGCAGAAAGGCGTCATTATTTTTAAGTAATGGCACTTACTCTTAGCACGGAAATAAGTTACTTATGTTAATCAAATCCTGTATACAGTCACCATATTTCACGTATTTCAACGGATGACAAAAATATGAAAACGAACAAAAGTTTTTCAGAATAATTCATATGAAAATTGTTGTTGTGAAATATTTGTCGCACATATTTACAAGGCGGTGACATTTCTCTTTCAAAAGGTTTCACGAATGTTTAACCGCCGGTATTTTATTCAATTATTTACATTTATGATGTCGCCGCTCGGTAACGGTATTTTTTATTCATTCACATTCCCTTTTGCATTGAAATAAAATTAAAAGTCGAAAAATGCGAATGACGCGTTGACACAAACAAAATTGTCTTTGTTTTGTTAAAAAATAAAGTTAGTTTTCATTTCCTGTCCCAATTTTCCATTGCGCTCCAGTGATTGCGTTGCGCTGCTCGCGTTGGTACTTTTTAGATGCCGTTTATTCTAGCAAAACTTTTTCTAAAGCAGAGTTTAATTGGAATGCCCGTGGGGAATTCGTCCAGATGAATGGCTACAAAGTTTATGAATTTCAAAATAGTTTGAAGGCGTGTCGTGTGCTCCAAGTTTAAATTGATTGTCTCTTTCGACATGGCGTGTGGTCTTGTGATGGATAATTTAGTGGCAGGAGAATCAAAGTTTCGAACGCGACAAAGGCTCGGCACGGGTGACCCAATTTTGCAGCTTCAGAACGAATATTGCAGTATTATGCAAGAGAATAGCATACAATCGATAGTAGCGATCACGGCCTATGCTTCTGGAAAAATGGGTTACCGTTCCCGACTCTCATCCTGTATCGGCTTATTAGGTCGGCAAATACGGCCGTCACAACGTTCTGGAAACTTTGTTGTATATAATGACAATAACCATTTCGGACCAGACATATTTTGTGAACTGCATATGAACTGTAATAATTCCATTTTCTTTGTTGTTTGAAATATATATTTTGAAACGTTTGAAATGAGATTATTGCCTCTGTAGAAAAGTAATCACGATAGTTTGGATGGAAATTACGTAAAACAAGTGTGTCGACATATTAAATGACGGTTACATGGCATTGCTACAATCCACAGTCTGGTCATGCTATTTTGACTTTTCGTTTTTGTTGTAGATTAATGTTAATAAAATATTATATTTAGAATAGACATCAAATAACATCACGTTATATCACCCATGGTGGTTATCAATGATAGCTTCCTGTAGCCAAACCTTTACGTGAAAATCGGAGTGACTCAAGTATTGAGAACATTGTCTCCTTGTTGCAGTAGGTGGATACGGCGACGCGGGTGGTGGGTCGGAGGGCGGCCTGCCCGACGGCTTGATGCTGTCGGAGCTGCCGGAGCCACCCATTGCGCTGTCAGACATCGGGCCCATACCGCCGCCGCCCATGTTCAGCTCGCCGAGCCCCACGCGCCACCACCATCAGCAGATGCTCACGCATCATCACTCTGACTGTAAGTAATAGAAGGATTATTATTTATTTTATTAAAATTATTAAATTATGTACATTACTTTAATCTTTATGAAATACGAATTCAATTCACTGGTTTTGAATACATAGTACACACATCAAAACTGTCATTTTAGAAGTGAAGTGAGAAGTGTCAGCACATACATCAAAAGTGTACATTTTAGAAGATTGAAATCAAGAATATATTTTACAAAAACTGAATTCATTCATAATTTATTCAAAATGTGGTGATAAGTCATTGCTACATGCATGGGGATGGAATTAGGTAGGAGACCAATCCAGAAGATTAGATTTGATTTAAATAAATTAGATTTTTTTTTAAAGCTAAATTAATCCCTATACACTTTTGATGTGTGTATGTATTCACACTGGTATACACATACTGGTATATCTGTTCACCGGAGGCGGCACCTATGTTGACATTTGCGGACGGTATTGTAACTTTGAAGAATCCATTCACAATTATTAACTAACCCCCTTAGCGGAGGATGAAGACGAGCTGGAGGATGAAGACCCAGAGCCACTTCAGACAGACACGAGCCGCGTGGAGGAGATCCCGCCCAAGGAGCCAATGTTCAACGCCGTGCCGCTCAAGTCGGCACTGAAGAAGCGGCCGGCCGCCGCCGCCTCGCCCGTCGCCACGCCGCTCGCGCCGCGCCAGGACATGCACCACGCCAGCTTCAAGTCAGTATCCAACACACCACACACGCACTACCCTCGCTCAATTATACCGCCTTCAGGAAAACATCAATACTCAAAACACACAGTTATGCACGCGAGAAACTGTGCGTGGATGTATGGATGACATGTCACAATAATATGCTGTAAATATTGTTATATTGCATAATGAATTATAACCGCAAATGAAAGCTTACTGTCAATTTCATAAACTAGGTTATAATGTGTGTGTGACGTCGGTGTAAAAATAGTTTTGTTTCCATCGGACGCGGGCGATCAGGCGGCCGCCGCCGAAGCCGAGGATCCGCATATGGTAATAGTCGTAATGTAATGTTTGTTGAGTGTTGTGGATCACGCCACGAGGCCTGCCGACGGCCAGCTTCGCGCTCCTAACATTATTGCATCGCTTACTCTTGACATTACTGTCTCCTTCCTCTTATACAATTTTCCCAGTCTGTTTAATATCTTTATGTTCTAAACTAATGTTCATCAGTCTGCGATCCACTTAGAATGCTCCCAGTTGTTCGTTTTAAGTACCTATTGTTTAAATTTTGTCATGGCAAGTTGAATGTCTTAATTCCAAAACTCCCGAACGTTATAAATAGAATAAAGAATGTTACTATTGCATGCTAATATTAACATTTTATGAATGAATCTTATTTTCCGTTGAAAACAGTTTCAATGTGAAACAGTCATATTTATAATGAAAAACTGGTTGTTTTCATTGTTCACTGCTACAGTACACGTACACGCTACGCTCAGTGTGATGTTTATGTGATTACGTTGAACAACGAACACCCCGCTCTCTGCTATTCTAACAATAACTACACTTGATTCATCTCGATGTTACCAAAACCTTTGGTGTGATTATTGACAATTACAGTACTAGATTAATACTACTTAGGTGGTGGCTATAATGTCATAGAAAGTATTCACACACGTGTTTTGCCAATGTTCACTCCAATGTCATATTGTTTGTAAGGAGCAATAACGTTTTCATTGGCCTTGTTTCTTACTAAGGACGTTTTTCTTTATGGATAATCTGGAAATTCTGTACATGAAAAAAAAATGTGCTTTAGAAAGCTTATCGAAAATGTTTGTGTTCATTTATGCAAAAAATCCAAACGAGCGAAAGGCGTCCTTATCGAAATCGAGGCACGTATTGCGTTGCGGTGTGTTGAGGGAAATTTGGCACTGGAAAATAAAACTTTGGGAATAAACACCAGTAACATTTTGTTCGCGAATCACCGCATTGCTACGTGGCTTGGTTACTCAGAAACATCAGTGAAAAAAGTTTAGTCACATTGTTATACCCTTTACCCATTTTAGAGGAAAACCAAGTATTCCCTCTTTTTGCTCAGTTCGAACCGAAAACATTCGAATTTCAAATCAAAATGGAACGTAACGGATGTATATCGGGTTTCTATATTCTCGCATGAACGATCTCTATGTTTCATATTTGATATATCATAAATATTTGATCATAACTAATGAAATATTAAAGATACTTGAAACAAGTAGCACAAAAAATAGTGTAAAACCACATCCCCGCACAATCACTAACACTATGTGTAACAAACAGTCCGCGGTCGGTGCGCATGGGCAACGCCATGGAGAACAAGGAGAACGCGCGGCCCTGGGACTCGGGGCACGGCGGCAGCGACGAGCACGGCAGCGACTCGGAGCGCCAGGCCGCCAAGCTCGCGCGCAAGGAGTCGCTCAACATCAAGCTGGCACTCAGGCCCGACCGGCAGGAGCTCATAAACAGGTAACTTTATTTATCTACATAGGTGAAAACCCAGCAACGCTCGGGAGATGTCATCCGGTGTCAGTGACGTTTTGCTCAAATGGCCAATATGGCGACTTCGATTGACATTCAGTATTCAGTAATGCAGACATGTCAGCGCCATGTTTAACAAAATGTTTGACAATCAATATTTTTCGGATATATTATCTCGACTCGAAATCTTTATTCGATTATGTTTTAATATTTTACTTCGGTTTCGTTCGAGTCTACCGTACCGTACCATACTAGTCGATTCCCATCAGATTACCGTCATTAAGTAAAATAAAGTACTAGTAAAAACTCAGCCATGTGGTGGTTAGCAGTGTGGTGACGGCGAATATATGTGTCACTATCCCAGCCCAACTTTTTCCGTCGTGGAAGTAGGTGCGAGGCGGCGGAGGGAACTCTCCAGAGAAGGGCAGCGGCGCTCTCTGTGAGTTAAACGACAACCCCACTGCTATCGCGAACCCGCCTGCCAAGGCGTGGCGATTATTGGCCTTTAATTCTTATGAGTATTTCTTAGGGTGGTAGACAAAAATTAATACATTTCACACCTTTAATCCCAAAGGCAGAGGCACTTGCACTAAGCAAATTCCCACTGTTCACCAAACGTATTTAATACAACGTGACAGGTGGCCTAATCGCCGTCATAGAGGGTTCACACATCTTGTGGTATGCGGGTTTAATTGACGATGTTGTCCTTCAAACACTATACAGTCCTCTGATATAACCTCAGTACTATGAGTCATTAAAGATTTACAATACATAGTTGTTCTTTATGACCTATGTATTTTAATATGTTTGTGTATTCTCAGAATATTGCACAAATATCTTCACAGTAAAATCGTAGTGGTGTAATAAAATAATCCTAGCTTGTAAAGCTACTACTGCTTTATTGGCCGAGCCAGCCTTAAAAGCAAACTAGACCTTTCACCTCAAGGTTAACGACGACGATAACCATCTGAATATTATTTTAATACAAAGTGTACGAAATAATATATCTTTCTGTTATTTATACTATGCGACATAAATAAAACATGATGTATAATCTATTTAACTACACTAGGTAGTTAGAAATCACTGGATAAAATAAAACGGATACGTACTCCAAAACTGAATAGAGACATTATTCATAATATTATAAACGCAAAAGTTTGGATGGATGGATGTTTGTTACTTTTCACGCAAAAAGTACAGGACTGAAACTAATAAAACTGTATGCTAACTAAATGTCTTATTTTACTGTATCGATGTAACACATAATATACCATAGGTAATTAGAAGTATAAGTATAAGAATTAGCAGGCTATGATCGTAGATTCCTTGTATGACACTACGCGAATTATATCTCGGAGCGTTTATTTTTGTTTAAATGATCTCCATCGTAGACTACATCGCTACTTAACATACGGCAGGATGGTGGTCATAGCGTTTAAAAAAACACATTTAATGATACGCCAAACAACTTTTTTAAAAGAAAAAAGAAACTAACGAAGTAAATCAAAATGTTTATGTGTCTCTGTAAAAGTTGAACAGCCGCTGAACTCCGCCACTAGCTAGCTGTTGCGGGCTTTTATGTCCCATGTTTGACATTTTACGCTCCCTGACACTGTATCATGTTAATAGGTAATAAACGTGCCAAGGCTGAGTGTTCTCGCTACGAAATTAACTTATTTAATAATTCAAGCTTATTTCAGTTTGTAGTTTTCACATTAAAGTTTTTCTTTATCGTCGGCGGGCATTCCGCAAAAAAAAACATGTCAATTTTAAATAGAGACGGACATTCGAAGTAGTCGGCGACCTACATTGTTATCGATACTAATATTAAAACTGTAGTCGATGATTTCTGTCATCTTCGAATTAAAGAATATTGTTTAGTGAGTTTTTATATGTAGGTGGTATGGGATCCCGGAGGAATTTTGAGATAGCCTTTATCACCCGGGAAAATTAACGAATTCCGTACAGTACTTTATGAATTGATTCGTTACCATCCATACAAAAGTACAATTTGTTTCCTTTTTATAATAATAGTATGATTCTAAAATCGAATAAACTAGTAAAGCCTTAGAAAAAAAAAGTTACGTTGTCGGATTGGCATCAGATGTCAGATACGTATATCGGCACTGTTATAGTTTATATATATTTATATATGAACCTATAGTATTCTGTATCACTTTAAATTCATGGAGATCCGAAAATAGTAATTCAACCCAATGCGCAATGGGTAAAGTTTTCCACATGGACCGATTCCAAGTTGTAAGCGGTTGGTGCATTGTAGCTGAACGTTTCCATTGCACTTGTGTATACCTGTTTCGTGTTATTAATATTATTTTTACCATTTACGTCATTCTCCACGAAATACTGAATCGTAAATATGTGTAACCACATCTTTGTTATATCGTTACGAGCTTACAGCCGTATAATGTAATTTGAGGTAAAACATTGTTTTACTTTTTGAATTGAATCAAGCGTTATTTGGCAGAAGACGATTGTTTGGCGGTTATTAGAGTGTTATGTTTTAGATTGAAATACATCCCGCACCGTTGTCTCTTTATCTTGTGATAAAATATGACATCATAGGTAACGGGTAAAACACTTTTGTGTCTCTAAAAAACATAAAGATACAAAGGAAATCTGAAAGATTCCATCCAAAGAAAGACGAAATAATTCGGAGAAAAGCTAAATTGAAACATTCCTGTCATAAGTATAAACCGATCTATTTTTAAATCCTCAATTGTTTGAACGTTTCTCACATAACCCGGGTTAATGTTTTGTCTAGTCGCCCCATTTGTAGGTATTACGTACTGTTACGTGTCTAGTTTTATACATGAGTATGAGTCGCTTGTCATCGGGTGGGCGCGCGCCAACACGCCTTGACGGGCAGGTGCCATAAACATCATAGTAAGGACAAGTCTATAATCGAACACTAATGATGTTATAAGCGTATAAACAAACATACACGGTCACGTTCAAAATCTCTAATGGTGTTGACATCCATTTTTTTGCACACACGATGTTTTCTGGGCTGATAGTAGTAATCTCTAAAATACACCGACTATAACCGTCTCTTGAATCATGTTGTTAAATAATTATAGTTAGTATTATTTATTGATTTTACGTTGCTGTCTAACACGAATCATTCCTTGATATGCCAAACAACAAATCTATATAGGTAATTGTAGTAAAAATAAATTATAATAGTATTAACTATAATAGTATCTATGTGCATATTTCTATATGAAATGTTGCGACGAGAATAGTGCCGTAGAGCTGCGAGTGTTATTTCTGTATCATTGCCAGTGTAACGCATTGTTATCGAACATAACGTTATTTCTTCCTGTTTCTAGAGCTCGCACTTGGCACTGGCATTGATGCTGGTTTATGCGAGTACGTCGGCGTTGAGCGCTATTCCTATTTGGCAACAAATGTCTTCATGTCATACGGCGGATCCACAACGAAAACGTTCCGCTCGAAAACGGAAATTACATTACATCGATGAATATCGTTAGGTATTTGCGAGCAATCACAAAACAACGGAGATGTTGCGTAGGAGTTTAATATATAACATGGCGCTCAGGAAATCTGTACGAAAATCTTTTTTTGAATCTGTGTAGGTACACTACATGAATATAAAAAATCTATTCATACTATTGGGAGTGGTACTGGTATTCATGATCTTTTTGTTACCATTTCAAAGTCCACTATTATTACATCTGCGACGCACAAATCAATCAAACTCGATACGTACACGCAGTTTACTGGGCCGTCGCCAAAAGTTTATGTTAATCGTTCGATATGAAAACATTTTGATCGTGGCACAATGAAGTTTGGCAAATTTTACGTCTGCCACTACTTGTTTGGCAGTGCGCGCACTATGCACCAGCCGCGCGCCCGCTCTTAGTGCGCCACGGAGCTTCGCTCAGAAAGTTGCTTCAGTGACTCAGTGTCTAATATTACGTTTTGTAGGGCACAAGTTGACATAACAACTTGTACTGCTGAAAAAGTGAGTAATGTGCCCATCACGCCGGCCCCACGATAGTGTTGTGTGTCTCTGTGATTAATATACATATTCATGGTTCGAGAGAGGGTATGTCGGGTGTCGTCATTTGTATACGTCTTCGGAATTAGGTTTCTAGATTGGAATCCCACCCGACATTGTGTTTATCGTAGGGTCGTGATAAACTATGACAACGTCTGAGCTAAACGGTTACATTTGTGTGATGTCAAGATCACATAGTAGACATCTATACAATAAACAAATAATACCAAAGGTAAATTATCAACATCTTTGATTGTTTATGCCTAAATTATGATACGAAATTTATTATAAAAGATTGACTAACCTAAGATTATCAGCCGCTAATCAGGACAGGACTATTCATAGAACGAGATCCAAAGTTTCCAACTACTCTTCCTTGTTGGCGTTACTTAAAGAGTGTCAACTTGTGGGCCATCGATGTGAATAACTCTCCGGCTAATCTTAACTTCACTAGAGTACGTATAAGTAGGCATCGCCTTCATATTAGTACTACGTTATTTACAAACAAGACAGTATTACTTAATATTTTAAACGATAATTAACAATGGAATTTTATGCTCAAAACGTTATATATGCTATGTATAACAAAAATATTTTTCGTGACAATGCAATAAAAGCTCAACATTAAGTTTATATTGTTGTGCCGAAAGAAATATCTCATAACATGCTCTGTATCTACTCACGGATGGAATAAATAATTTGACTGTTTGATTACCACCGATACACGATCGCTTTAAATCAGATAACTTGGAAAACTCGCGTATTTCGCGAGTCTTCTTCAACAACTTTGTGGTTTTTAAGAGACTTCAAAAAAGGAATATTTCTCAATTCGGACGTGTACTTGCTTTTTATTATATACCCATGATAAGGAAATTAAGGTTTGATGATTGCAAATCCGATAAATCGAGGGGAACTTACAAAAAAGCATATGGGCGAGCGACTAGTACTACTTGAAATCGGTTCTTTGTTATTTAAAATTACGTTTATACAAAGATAAACAAATCTCTTTCGTCAATTTGTGCGCCACTGCGTTCAATGTGCGGAAAGAAAACCAATGCAATGTTACCAAAAATGTTTAAACACTAAAATTTCGTATTAGGCGGCGTAGTTCGTTAACCCACGATATGTAGAGGTAGTAACAACCGTGTCTTATGTGTACAGGAACATATTGGTGGTGCAGAGCGAACACGAGCGGCAAGAGTCGTGGGAGGCGATCGGTGCGCGCCTCATCCGCCGCCTGTCCATGCGGCCCACAGCCGAGGAGCTCGTCGAGAGGAACATACTCAAGAGTAAGTAGAAATTATTAAGTTAATAAAGGAAAACCCGACTGCGCTCGGGAAATGTTACAATTTTGATTGAGATAAGGTTTCGATCGAGTCTACCGAACTAGTTGACGTAATTATTCATAGATCTTATTATATATAAAAATGTATGAATGTAGATGAAGCGAAAGGGGTATGTCAGGACCGTGACAAATGGAGATCTGTAGTCTCTGTCTAGGACCGTGACAAATGGAGATCTGTAGTCTCTGTCTACCCCTCTGGGGGACAGGCATGAAGTGTATGTATGTATGAATTGCTGTTCGTTAGTCTGGCTAAAACTAGAGAAAGGCTGGACCGATTTGGCTTATTTTGGTCTTGAATTACAGATGGAAGTCCAGGGAAGGTTTAAAAGTTGTATTTCTTCCAATACACGGCCTACAAAGGCAAAACAAATGTTTGCCGAGACAACTAGTTATTCATAGATATAGGTGTATTTCCAATCATACAATCCGACAGGGGTCTTTTGGCATGTGTCTCAAAAGTTCAGCACATAGTTTAAGCCAATTTAATCTTGTTTTAATGTATAATGCTCTACACATTATCACAATGAAAGCATAAACAAACCAACAAGGTTTACTCCGTGTAAAAGGACCCCGAGCAATGGTCTTAGAAACGTTGTTGGGCTCGTCAATATGAACAACTTTTACAATGGCGGCAATACGAGGAATGCAATTTTTTTTTCATCCATAGAAAATAAAAAAAAAATTGCCTCGGGGGATGATATTATTATGGGGATTGAAATATTTTTTTCGTTTACCCATAGTACATTGTCTCCATAGCAAAAGTTGTTCATATTGGCCAGCCCAAAAACGGATCTAAAATCGGATCTCCTTTGCTCGGGGTCATTTTGCACTCTGTAGTGACAACACATCAAAGTCACTGTCACTTACCCTTTTAATACCAACATTAGGGCACTTCTTGGCAATGAGAAATGGCTTCTAGGGCAATGCTTACATAACAGTTGAGAAGTGGTCGATCCATTGCCTAGCAGGGACATAACATTTGATATGCACAATGTTTTATTTACCCGTGAGAATATAATGCATCATCATCATCATCATCAGCACATAACGTCCACTGCTGGACAAGGGCCACAAGGAATATAATGCATACTTACCTACATAAGGCTCTTGAAACACATTTGTAGTTGATCCTTAGAAATTAATACAACAGCGACTCGTGACAGTCGGTACCTAATTGTTAATTGTAATACATAATGCAACTTTGACAGCATTCAATTATCGATCACTGACGTCACAAAATATTTCTTGTTTTTATGTTTGTTGACTAATGAGCGCAAGCGCAGTAGCCACTCGTTATACTGACAGTAAGCGACTTGACGCATTTGCATCAAAATGTTTTTATTTGGGATGAAACTTGTAGTAATGAACAAAAACACGAAAAGTAACGTGGCGCGTGTATCAAATGTGGCTTTGTTGTACGGTGTGAGCGTTTGTAACTTGAGGTTGTTAAGTCCACGTATTGACCAAGTGTTCATAACATCATCAGGCCAGTCTCCAGCGGAGGAGAAGAAGCAGAAGGAGGAGAAGAAGCGGTATCTGCTGCGCAAACTGAGCTTCCGACCCACCGTCGATGAGCTCAAGGAGAAAAAGATCATACGCTTCAGCGACTACATCGAGGTGACGCAGGTACGTCTAAAACTATTATACCTTTGGACTTATTCTTTAGTGTGGTAAAGGCTTTGTTTTTGAGAAATACAGTAGGTACACCAACCAAGAAAAACTGTTCCTTTTATAGTTGATCGATTGAGATTGAACATATCTATGGAAAGTGGTTTAGTTGCTCGAATTAATCACCAGAGGCACTGCTTTCGCTCCATGCAGATCGATCGTCTATCGGTTCGGATCGTCGATTCATGTTCGGATTTATTTGTCAATGGTTAATTTATAGGATTAATAGCAGTGCGGGTCATTTCTTTATTAGGAACGTAGATTAAATAACACATATATTTGGACCAGTCTTATTTTTTAATCTTATTTATTTTATGAGGCATACATCTTAAGATTAAGGCAGGATCCAAGTCTTAATCTCCCCGCGAAGTTACGTCTAAATTAATAATAAAGCCCGCGGGCTCAATTTTTGTAGCCTAACTTGACCCCTGAATAATATTTTTTCAGTGAAGAGAAGAATACACGCTTACATTTTTACATATGTTACTATCATATCATAGTCGAGATATCGTGACATTACTTATTGTTTCCACCCTGTATACATACACGAGGTAAACGTACGTCCGTTACAGGCGCACGACTATGACCGACGGGCGGACAAGCCGTGGACGCGGCTCACCCCGCGCGACAAGGCCGCCATCCGACGCGAGCTCAACGAGTTCAAGAGCTCCGAGATGGCCGTGCACGAGGACTCTAAGCACCTCACCAGGTATGTTAACAAATTTTAGGTCTTAATCGTTAAGTTATAAATAAGTTTTTTTTTTATAGAAACGCGCACTGACGAACTGATACTGAATGCCTATTATTATTGGTTAATTTTCGCGCCGTAATACCAGTTTTAAACTTACAATACATAAGAATATTCTTGATAGCCTGTATTTTTTTCCTATGTCTCACTGGTTCACTAGAGGTTACAAGTACAAAATAATAAGCTGTCAAGTATATTGTAAAAGCTAAAAAAAAAGTATCCCGATAAGTTAGATCAGACCTTAATTAAAATCTATTACCGTATAGCCACAGTGTACATTATTCACACCTGTTGTAACATAATTCTTTGTTTTTTTTTTTTAAATAAAGAACTTAAATAATTTCACGTATGGTCATACGTGAGGCTACGTAATAAAATTATTTAAGAGACCTTTTAGCTCTATGGGTTCTTAGATGGGTAGGCAGAACCTCTTTCTGCTATCTGTTAACAAATACAATATATATAAGTATAGTGTAGAATCATTGCCTCAAGGGACCGATGGGTAAACATTAAGGATGATTAATATACCTTATGCAGGTTCCAAATTCTAAGATGCATTGTCCCAGTGGGACTTAACTACTATATGGACGGCGAATCCGATCTTAAACTAAAAGATAGAGGTATTATTTTAGTTACAGTCAAGCGGAACATAATGAAATGCAAGTAAGGGGTAAATGTAATTTTACATATTACTGACACAAATGATAAGTAAAGTTAGAATAGTTGCGTAGTTTCACTTCCTCCACAAATAAGAGCCCGGGCAATGTTTCTTACAACAGACCTCGACTAGATCGATATGGGTAGTACATACTCGAAAGCAGTGAAAATATTATGAATGTGGATTACGCGAAAAACTTATGACAGAGCCGTGATAAATACAGATCTGTCATATCTGCCTACGCATCTAGGAGACGGATTTATCAGAAGTTCCTCAGTAGATATCTCCATTGTTAGGTTTTATCCAATGAACTACTAATAAATAACAGAGTGTAACTCCCAGTAACAATGCACCATAAACGTCACTAGCTTTATGCCGCTAAGATACTTTTACATTAGATAATGAAGATCGATTGATAACAATACAAAGACCCTGTTTAGCAAATATCACTTGGGCGCGTGGTATTTTCAGATAACAAAAAAGATAGAAGCACATGCTCACACTTTACCAAGTATATGTAATTAACGTTAAGTGACATGTGATGGTTCTTTGAGGTATTTCGATAATAGCCAGGAAAATGTACAAATGAGCTTGGTCCATTAATAACATTGTATACTTATTATTGTTTTTGTGTAAACTATAAATATCATATATACACATTTAATATAACATATTTAATTTGAGACAAAGTTGTTGTTGCCCCAAAGGGAATATTTGTTGAAATATTAATTCATCTCACATCTACATGTTGTTTATGACTCACTTTTTTATTATTAAGAAGGAATAGATGGGCAAGAGCTTTCGTTTTTAAAATGAGGACTTATAGTATTACTTACGCCCAGTTTCCAGTACGCTCGTTATACTTAATAGGGCATTAAAACTTCGTATTTTCTTTCTTGCTTACTTACTTTAGTCACAGCTTTAGATTTAATGATAGATTTTCACTTATATTATTAAGTATTCCGGAAACCGGGCATTAGAACTGAAAGAAAACACAATTTACAAAAAGTGTTTTAAATATTCTGAAATCATGTGTATTTATTTACAGACATGACTGTGTCCAATGCCTTAGTATTTCGAAGGCAAATAGGTTTGAAATTTCTGTGTAGGAAAACGTCTAAGAAATATTTAATGCCAAATCTGCGGGGTTCCGAACATTTTCGAGCAGCAACATTTCCGTCACGTCCGCGGACACGAAGTTAGGTTGCCTCGTCGACTGCACCGTATTTGTTATTCATATGCCATTTTATTTGTACCCGTTTGTTACTTTGGAACGACAATTTTCTTCCCTGAATTTGCTTTTGAACGGTGTTGAGATTAGATTGCATTCGTACAATCACGTAGGTGCATGAGTTGTAGGGATTGAAAAATGCATTTTTCACTTATACTAATACATTATCATAGAAATAAAAATCGTAACAACATTTAGAACGTTAAATAGAGATCCTTTGGTGTACGTCTACCATATCAGCGGATCCCACAACTTTCTATTGTAAGTCCAAGTACTCAACCATTAAGCTAAACACCATATGCTGGACACTGTAAGTTGTTGTATTTGTAATTAACCGTTGAACCGCCAATGACTTTAATATATGTAACTAAAACTAGTAATTTTAAAGTTCGATTTGGGAACAATAACAAAATCATAAAAAACTAAATTATCTAATCTAGTCTAGTTATCTAATCTGATGGCCAAGCGATGTTTATGGTGACAAAGTTAATTAGGTAACGTTTTAAGTTTGCAATGATTAGTGTCAATAAATAGTATTTTAATAATGTGTATGTTTTCTCCACAGGTTCCATAGACCATGACGGCTGTGCCTTAGACTCGGGCCGGACTCTGTGAGGCGCGCGCGCGGTGCCTAGCCCGCCGCCGCGACGCTACCAACTCGCTCTTCCTCAGAAGAAACACGCAATATCGCCGGTAAAGTGTTGATCATTCTAAACACAAAACACTATATTACACCACACCGATCGTGCAATCTTGATTTCATTCGACGAGTACAATTTATATTATTATTATATTTTAAGTTGTATCATAAGCTTACCTATACATTCTTTGAATTGACCTTCGTGTAAGGTTAGTGATACTGTAATGTGGCGGGGCGCAGCGACGCGGCGCGCTCCGACCGCACCATGTTACTATTGTGATTTCTCTTATATTGCTAGCTTTTAGCTTTCGTAGTCATTAAGCTAGAGAATTCGATTTTAAAATCATTTTTATTAATAAATTATCGATATTTATTTCACTTTATTGTGTTTTACGGTCACAATTTTAATAGTTTAAGTGGTTTAATTTGTGTTGTCAATTCGAATGATGTGTGATTATTGAGTTATTTGCTCAGGGCAGCTTTTGTGATGTTTATAGTGTCTAGTACAGTTTTAGATACATTTCGATTGAGATACTACCACTGAGTTTCACAAGTTTCGAAAATGTTCAGCCATTGCTGATTTGTTGCAATGTTGATTAGGGAATAGGTGTTATATCGTATGCGTGAGAGTTTTGCTACACACGTGTTTATCCCGCCTACAAGATTTCACTTTTTATTCTTGTCTTAGTAACATATTTCACAGGAGTGCTTCCATTGCTGTGCAAAGTAACAATAAATTCGTAGTGGTATAGTGTATCTCCTATTTTTATCCACAATTGTTTAACTTATTTTTTCTTTAACAAAAAAATCTTATGCGGACTGTGCAATAATCCTCCTTTCGAATATAACACCTATGATCTGATAACAAAATAATTTTTAAACGAAGTTACGAATAATTGATTGTAGAGAGGATGACTGTGTGAAATGCCGGTATAATTTTAATTGCCTCTCATACGTAACTCATATCAAATTACACATTGAAATTATTTACTGGGGTATATTGGCCCAGGTGATTCCAGGTCGGCGTTTTCACATTACACGCGCGACTCTTGTAGTTATATTAGGTATCAATATCATATGATAATTTGGCTCATTATCTCGTCCAACATGTAGCATCACAAGAGTGCAGAGACTCGACTGTACGAGTTCGTCTCTGGACATTTGCGATGTTATAGAGTGTGTATTTAGTCGATTGTGTACAAAATACCAACCAGTGTAACACTACTAGACCTCGGCGGGATCAACTTGTTGAAACATCGCGACTTTGGTCCGTAATGCACTGTTTGTCTAATCACCGCCAGTTTAGAAATACTACGAGAGAAGGCGAGACAGCGTTATATGTTTATATAGTTGTTTCACGTTTCAATATAAGGTGCAATCATATACATACAGTCCATTACAGACCCACGTCGATCTAGTATTATATTAATTGTAGGCTAAGTACATAACTAATACGAACTAAAACGATTAAATTGACTAAACTATTTAATGATTCGATAAGCTGTTATCAAGCTCTAGTTGTTTTTTATAAATTAAACTAAACACAAGCCTTGTGAGATTACAGAAAGTTATGCAATTGTGATTAAGTATTGTAATTTATTTGGTCGTATTTATGTAATTCAATTAATTTTGCTACGGTCGGTTTTGAGCAGTCGTGCGTTCGTAAACGCTCGCCTCTTGGCCACACTCGTTTTTTTTTTACGTTTACTTCAGAACTCCGACCAACCAATCAAATAGACTAGCTGATCTATGCACGTGGCAGAAATTATTTTATTATCTAACAAACTCTTCTGACGCCTACCATGAAAAAAAGGCATTTAGTCTATTCTTTAGTTGGTCTGAGCTTTAACATAAAAGGGACACTACATAATGATATAATGAGAATTATTTTGTTGAATAAAAATCTTAAACGTTTGTACGAAATAACTTCTTTTTGTAAAATGCGAATACCTACTTATTGTTCTAGATAGGTATTATAAAATTACTCATTTTATATACAAGCAATTTATTGTTGTTCCGTAGCGGTGCCATTACATGTGAATGCTTATTAAATTAAAATATGATTAAAATCGATTTTTATAAAATTTAAAAGTATTCTCATTGTTATTTTTACTTTTAGTGACTGACTTGTTGGTAACTACCGATAGATTACTATAATAATATATTTAGAAGTCAATTTTATTGCAATGATGCTTGTGTAATATTTATTTAGTTACGATTGCGCGTATCGAGTCAGTTAAAACATAAATTAGTATACATTAAAAGCGAAAACGGTGAAATGTTTGAAATGTAGAAGTAAGACAATGGTTATCCTTGAGACCATTCCATTTAAGTCGAAGCCAAAATGACTTATTTTTCTAAAAAAAATAAATGAATAAAATAACTTGTTAGTATGCAATCGTAAGGTAAATATTTAGGAGTCGGTGAGCATTACCCATTAGGTACGCTAAGTATTTGAGAGTATAGAGTTTCCAAAGACGCGGCTCAAGTGGCGACCTCTGCGTGGGACGGGACTAAGACGCGTCGGCCACATCACAACCCTGTACATATTTGTTTATATACCTATATATATCTGTATTATGTACTTGATATTATTGTCTACCTAAAATATTGTGATATAATTCAATGTCTTTTAAGTTTACGCGACCATTAGTAACCCTGTATTTATCGAATGGTGCTTAGTATGTGTAGCGTCTGTGTAATCCATAATGATTTGATGCAGTTTGTATTATTATTATTTTTCTTATTTAACAATTGTATTTTTGTAGTGTTTATTGTAATAGTGGGTGTAGCGTTACTTATGCCCCGGCTCAGTTGGTGTGTTTGACTGTGAGATGGTTGTTGTGTGGTGGTTGGAGAGGTCCTCGCTTGGTAAGGGCAGCTTGGTTAGTGCTGAGCCAATAGGCCACGCTGTTACTATGTATCTACGAATGATATAATAAGCAATGATAAATATAATCATTATGTAAATAACTTATTAATGTAAATTATTATGTGATTGGAATCTCTTTTTTGATCATTTCCACGAATGGACATCATTCAGTGCTAATACGAGTATGCTATCCGATGTAATATGTTTACAGTCGCTTTTATTTTATATTGTGTATAAAATATCAAGGACATGTTGTAATAATTATATTTTATTATAGCCATAATTTCTTGTTTTATACTTATAGTTCTGTAAATATCATGATTATACATTAAGTTTTATACTCGACTGATTTTGTATTTATCTCCCTTACCTATCCTTCTCTCATACGGGGATCCTAATGGTCATAGCACGTCGCCTTGCGTTGTCTGATTTCCCTGCGAGTTTCACCGCGGACTGTCGGAATAAATAACGCATAAAGTGTAGGGAAACTTTTCCATTCTTTTGATATATACATTATACATGTCACATAATAGGCAAAGGTAAAAAGAGAAAGACGTTTTATAACTCAATTTTATACTTTCCCGTTTTATTAGTGTGAGAATTCGAGGTGTCATTCTTTTAACTTTAAACGAATACGTTTCTTTTGTTTTCGTAAGTGATATACTATTTCATTATAATAACGTCAAAATGTAATATGTGGCCTTCCTTTATTATAGCAGTAATATAGAGGCATAAAAAGATATTTCTATTGACCAGTAAAGATAAACGGACTAATTGCCGGGTCAGGGGAACAAAGGAGGTAGGTGGCTAAATTAAACTATTCATACTAGCCGCTTACGAACGAGACCAACTGTATACATAAATATTAAACAGGCCTTGTTGACGCCTATTAACGACTCTCTAATGAATGAAATGATGTTGGAGCAAGTCATTGATGGTTACTCTCGTTATTGTTTGTCGCCATTATGAAGTAATGAAATATTAATGAAGGTTTTGACCCGTGAGGCTGCGACCGAGTACAAGACTTTCGATACTTTATGCGCCCGAGAGAAAGTTAACTGTAGTGCGTGCCCCTTACCGGCGCGCGCGCAGTCGCTCCAGCCGCGCCGACGGGCCTGCGCGTGCGCACGCTCACCACACGCCACTACAATGTTTACTCTACCTCGCCACGAGCCGGTGTGATATATACATACAATACGCATGCAATGAGTGAATAGTGCTGCTTACGAATAGTGAATGCCAAAGGTTAAAAGTGCAAAGGTGCCACGAAACAAAGGATTGCTATGACGATTTCCACAAACATGAAGGAGAGCAAATCCAGATCTGTCAAGGAAGCATGGCAGTCGGAGGTGAGTGAAACTTGAATTGAGTATGTTATAAGATAGCTCGGTACTAATAATCAATCAGTTTATTACTTTTTAATAAAATATAACGCATCTTTGTATTTTATTAATGAACAATGTCTCATAACAACTACGATTTTCTATTGCAAATATGTTAACAATAAGAAAGTTTACAATAATACGACATCCAAGGCAATAACTATAAAAAGTTTATTTTGAATGTTAGTAGAGAGCTTGCCTATAATAATGATCAAGTTAAAGTCGTTGACCGCAAATTACAGTCGGTTTCCATTTTCTACAAATTGCTATTTACATATCTACCGATATCCTCTCAGATACGAATCTCGTCGCCGCTTGCAATTAAAGCTCCAAGAAATTTCCCCACAACCGGAAGAAGCACAAACCAATTATGTGTTATATCAACGTTTTACACCAACGCTACCTTCGTTTAAACGTTTATATAAGCTTTTTTTTAAGGATAATCAGGTATCTGGGGCATAGCTTTTGCTGTATGAATTACTCAATTTAGTCGAATATTGAGGTTATAAATCTATGTACTAGGAATTAACGAATAGGTAAAATATACCGAATATAAACTGAGCAATATCTAAAATTATTAGATTTGTCTGAAACAGTAAAATAAAAATTTTACTGTACACACTAGTCGCACTTGGAAAAATTGAAGGGGCAGAATTTAACCTCTAAATTAAACCATAGTTTCAGTAAAAAAACCAAGAAAATCATATTATCACTTTCACAACTTTTCCACCACAGCACGAATTATTGGGTTAGGAGTAGCATAGAGCCAGACATTATGTCTGCAAATAGGTATGTCCCCCTCACTATTATGATTATGGAAGTCAGTTTTTCAAATCGTATATGCCGACGTAAATGTATAATTTTGCATATTATACATTTGTGTATATAGATATCACGAAAAACTAGTCGTGTCTAATCTAGTGGCAGTGAACGCTGGAAAGTGTATTTCAGTAAGTATCGGTTGTACGGCAACCTCTAGTTAGTCGTATAAAATATCGTAGTATTACACGATTTTGTATCTTGTTTAATCTCCGGAATAGGCGTTTCTAGTAAGTAGGTGGAGGAAATATGAGTACATAGTTTCCTATGAAGCCGTAGGGACATTACTATCTAGTACTCTTTATAATCAGGTAAGTATTTTAAAGATATCTCTTGTTTGCTAAGCAGAATTGCATTATTTTGAATACAACTACCGTAAAAAAATAAGAAAAAACATCCCCGTTGAATCAATCCATAGGATTTGTATATCTAATAAGACGTATCTTGAGAAGTTACTCCTAAGGTCATGTCTATCTATGTAGGTAATAGAAAATTTTAAAAAATCCTCGTGTTTATGTTAGATACCTACTATTTTCGTTCGGTAGTAACGAACAAAGGTTCAAAGTATAGTATCAAACTAAGATATAAGTAACCTACTAATTTACTTATTGAATTTGATTAGCTGACCCGGCAAACGTTGTTTCGCCAACATACATTTCATCAATCACTCTTATCTAATGAAGAAAACCGCATCAAAATTTGTCGCGTAACTTCAAACATCCAATCATACATAGGGCCAGACAGCGGGAGGCGACTGTTTTATACTATATATTGATATTGATACGGATTTTTTAGTGCATGCGCATACGCGCACACAGCTGATAGAGCTTGTCCTTGCTTTTTACTCGGGCTCGGGTGCAGTACCGTCATTATGTAGAACCTAAGCGAGGAAGGTCTACGCCTTTCACCTGCTCAATTTACCCATCTATTTAGATACATTTATAGGGGGAACGGAACCGCTGTGTGAATGTTGGGTAGAGGTAGCAAACTATACGTTAGACGGGTGGAGGTATTTATGGGAAATTGTTGCTTTACGATAGTAGAGTTTCGCACCATACAGGACAAAGGTGGCAGAAACTTTAATTCCTCCGCAATACTGCCATAATACAAACCCAGTTAACAAGATTAATTCGATTTAGAAGTTTAAATTGTTAAGAAATACTACCAACTTTTCAGCGAACATTAAGTAATATTTTACACGCTTTTCACGATTTACAGAAGGACATTGTCTCTGTTGTGACGTTATACATCCATTGCTGTGGGTGATTAATTGAAAATAAAAACAGCAATGGAAGACAAACGGACATTAAGTAAAGTATTTATAGAAGACTGTCTGACCTATAAAGGCATACAAAATCTTCCAAAAAATTCAATGCCCAACTATGTCTAGTTTAGGCGAATCCGTCTAGGAATTAAGAATGCAGATTTATGTATATTGAAAAATAATTATAGTTTGCTTTACTTAATGAAGTCAATAATGGAAACCTCTATTTGTCGTTAACATATTATGAGTACGTACATAACTAAACTTAATTATTAAATATTGTCAAGAAAATCCGCGAGTTTTAAATATATGTTCATTATTATGACCACATAGGTAGGTACGTAATGTTTACAACCTCGAACAAGAAGTGAACAATTATTTTGATTGCAATGTATATCATATTGTAGATAAGTACTTGCATGTATAGAGGTCACGCTGGACAAAGGTAGACCACGTCGTGATCCGTAACACAACTCTACCTCGACAAATGCGGATATTTTTATTTCTATTTCTGTAAGCACAATGGACGTATGCCGACCACAACAAAAAATCTAGGCTAATGTTACAAGTCAACTACGTAATTTTATATTTCGGTGATAGCTTGGTTCTTTCTGAGGGGTCATTAAGTAAGCGTCTGTGGTAACTAAGTGCTCCCGTTTAGTACGAGACTGTCCGATGTAAACTGAGTTGAATTACCGTTATGCAATTGACAGGTGCATTGACGATCCAGTTTGAAATTACCTAGACAGGACTGACTTTAAGACAAATTACAGTTAAATCCTACTATGTTCACCGAACCAATTTGAGGCATGGAAAGCTTTGTTGCTATTAAAGTCCGTACATAGATCGCATTACAGTTACCTACTTCAGTTATATTGTCCTTGTCCTAACCAGGAGTAACTTTATGAACATTTCTTCGTAAACTAAGATCATGGGAATAATGTTCACGTTTTTCCTTTTTCGAAAATTGTGGGCTAGGGCGGAAGTTCTAGAAAGGAATTCGTTAATTTACCTTTATATATACCTAGTAGTTGTATTTAGTGATTACATTTTGGTAAGTATCTATGTCCCGCCTACAAACGAAAGTTGATGTCTAGATAACGCTAGGTCGAGGCCTCTTTGTATCTCTACGTACAGCTACAACTTGTCACTATTTAGGATAGAACACCGTGGAAGTGTACCTACCTACGTAATTACCGCCTTTCGTCAGATTCCGTTAGGTCGCTAAATAAACATTTAGCGTAGAAAAACGCGAGTTTGCATGTTTTGGAGAGCACGTTCCGCGAGCGTCGACCAATGTATGTCAGCAGTGGACAGTTACGGTCAGTCGCCAGTCATCCGGCACAAAAACATCGACTCATTTGAGAATTTCCTCAAAATTTAGAAACTAGTTGTCAATAAGTAGGTATGTACTAGTTTTTTTATGTACCTACCTAGATTATGTTTTATAGGTACCTACTTGAGGTAGTCATTGGCGAGAAAGAGCCGGAAACAATTGTTGCTTTATGCAATTTCACATTAGCAATGTTCCTGACATTATTTTTACTGATCGCCCATTGGTGTTGGCTGCCGCCAGACACATGGAAAAGTAGCACACTCTAATGTGGTGAAATCCAATTCCTTTTCATTACGTACGATTTGTGGAAGATAAGCGGCGTAAACTCACAACACTCTCAATTACCTATCTCAACTGGTTACACATACAAAAACCATTGTTAGACAGAATTACGAGATTTTCTACCTGAATCACAAAGCAAATCTGTTTATGTAGAGACACCGATCTTTGTAAAAGTTCACGGCCTATCCGTATTGGGTGTTTAGTCACGCAGTAGGTATTTAGACCGATACTTTATAGCGCTGTATACTTTTACTTTTTCCTTATTTCTCCTAAATAGGAATTATAATTCGTGGTATGGGCTAGAACAAATTATGAAATTAGATATAACGGCGATCGTATATCTTGAGAACGATAGGCTCTGAATGATCCGTGACACAAATATAATCTTACAACGTTTGCATACATGACTAGAGACTGTGCTAAGTGCATTAGTTACCTACACATAAATAATATGCCAAATCATTGTCGAAAAATATGAAAATTTATGAATACACTTAACGCCTTTAATTTAATCCAAAGGTGTGCTAAGTACTTGTTAAGCAAATGTCCATGGTTCACCAAGCGTATTTAACCCAACATGAAGGTGGTGAGCCCAACGCCGTTATAGGGTTCACATACCTTGAGGTATGCGGGTTTCATGTTGTCTTTCACCGTATGAGCGTTGCGAAGCGTACATAGGCTGTGAAAAAAAGACCCAATACTATACGCCTACTTCATACATGTCTCTAACTCGCTATCTCAGATTGCTGATCCAATTACCTAACCACTAGGCCACAGACGTTCTCTAGAAGAAAAAAATACTTTCTTGTTTAATGCCAATTGAAATATCTACGTAGTAGGTACTAGGTACATACTAATTTCCTGACGTCTACAATTTATTTCAATGTAGCATTTCTTAAACGGTGGTTTCTCGTGTTATATTTCATTATTTTGCCACCAAAAAAAATTAATAGATTTATTAATTATTATAGTGTAAAAAGTGTCTGGTCTGCGAATGTCACGCCATGTTCTAGCTCTCGGATCGTGAGGCGAGAGGTTCCGCAAAGGCGATCATTGGACACAAACTTGTTTTTATCAAGTCTCCCCTTGCTCCGTTCTAAACGGCGGCGACGCGACAGCATGATTTAGCGCCAACATTTGTTTCACACTCGAATATTTTTATACCAAGTCCGATGAAAGAGAAAGTATGTTTGGGCAATCAACATTAAAAAGATAGTCATCTTTCAACCTACCAAGTTACGTATCTACAAGTGATACCGTATTTTTATTAATTTTAGTTGAACTGTTAAGTTAATTATATTAATATTATATTTTTAATTTTCAATATTTTTGTAAGTAAGTAGTTAAGTATAAATCTTTATATAAATACAGTACATACTTAGGCACTTACTTAACTACAGTTAAAAAATATTCATAGACTAGATTTTTACGTATTTAACTCAAGTCGTTAAATATCCATCGGTATTCGCGTTATCAGTTGTGTACGTACGTACGTTTGTATATTATATATGGCGTGGTGTAAACCTGGTGTTATGTTTTATTATTATGTCACTTCCGACGCAGCTTCGTTAAATAGGCAATGACGGATACAAACCATAGTCTAGACATGGCGTTCAGGCTTTCCCACGACAATAAAGCCATGTGAGTACAGTTCTGTGTATCTCAGATTCGTTGTTATTAGCCCATACGGGTACGACGGTTTCCTAGTGTAAGCCAGTAACTCTAAAAATCTCAACCTAATATTTAAAGAGGTCACCACTCTATAGGTTATTACTTAAACTGTTTACATTTAAAATATAAAAAATACTATATTGGTTCAGGTTGATAGTTACTTTTTTTCCACAGACTAAAGTTGAACAAGATTAATAATAGTCAAAAGAATCAATGTTGTATTAAGTGCTGCGCAAATTTTACGTCTCTCTGAAAATAACTGCCGAGATCGTTGAAGATGTCAGGTTTCACGGTAAATTGGCGGTTATAACAAATTGCTATTATTTCTGTTATAGCTCGTGCCTCTAGCAGAATGAAAGCGTGGGCGTTCTCTACGTAGAGATCTACGTACAAATTCTAGTGTTGGCTACAGAATAGCACAGATCATAATAGTTTACATTGTAGGTACACTGGTGTCATGCAAAAACGTGAGAGCGGAATTGGGTCGTGGCAGCAAGTGCTTGCTGCAACAACAAACCAACAGTGACTCTACAATTGTTGTGTTGGTAGCTTTTATTCTAAAACTGCGTTTATTTCATTTTGAACATTCGGTAGGTACCTAAGTTAATATTTTGTATTAATATTTAGTATCAAATACTGAAATCAAACACAAGTTTCAATAAATAAGATGTCTAAAGACTATACAAGTGCTAAGCTTAATAGTCATAGTACATACCAGTAATCGTATTCGTCGCGATTGCCAAAAGTTTTTGGAGCGAACGTGCTTTGTGATGGCTTCGTAAGCTATTCTCTCTAAATTGAAACCTCCAGCTTGACTGAACAAAACGTAACCACATATTATTTCTTTGTTCTGGTGTATTTGAGCTCCGCAAATGCCAGCTGTTCAACACTGGACATGCTAGACACGCCAGTTTAGAGAGATCCTTTGTGAATTAGACGTTTCAGCGCAGAAATGTTCAGAAAATGTCATGTTGTGTAAAGAATTACTTGTCAAAAGGAGGTAGGTACCTATGTTAGAATGCCATGCCTTTTGAGGATTAATGCTCTTTGTGCGCAGCCGAAGTCAGAGCTGAATATGTGCCGTTTTACTTTCAAAATTTCACAGTTTGCTAAACTATTTTTAATTACTTAATAGCTACGTTTTTAAACAAGTAGTTCGTAAAACATATAATTGAAATAAACTGGTGAATTTTATAATACGGTGGGAGTGTTGTGTCAAGATTCAGCAGATGGCTCAGACAGTAAACCCATTAAACATTCATGTTAAATTACTCTGTTGCGAAATTAAAATACACTGTTGCAGTGAATGTACTGCCTACTATTTAGCGCCATATTATATGTCTATGTTCACATACCTTTTTGACCTAAAAATAGCCTAGCTGTTCGTTTTAGTTGGTCAAAGCGGACGCACTCAAAGAAGAGTTTAGGATATGTGTGTGCCCACACGACTTGCTTCACTTGATCGAAATACTTGAGACTTGTAGTTTAATTAAGACTTGTGTATGTAGCGTCTAAAATCATTACTTTTGTTGTTTTGTGCTGGTAGATCAGGATGCAGGTTGATGTGGGTAAACAGCAACAATCTGCTTTGTAAGAATACTACCAACCTAAAACAGTAGAGAAAAAAGACATGATGCACCTATTGTTCGTCCCGCCCTAGGCCTTCAATGATATATTTTTAATCCTAACAATAAACCATGGTATATAGAAAGGACAAAGAGCCTATTGTTTCCTTGAGTAAGTGAATTTCATATAACAACGCACTTATCTATTGTGTAAAATGACTTAGAGCTACCGCAAACCCTTGTCAAATGATCTGTGAAAATTGCACAACGAGTAAACACTCAAGCAAATACTAAAACAATAATTTCATCGGCGATTGTAAACATAAGTAAAAAAACACTTGGTTCATACACTGAATAGGTAAGTAAAAAACGCCGTTGATAAATCTGTAGGGTTTTACTTCGTAAACTTAGATACATAGCACCGGCCTCTCATTTATTGAGAAAATAGTGTACTTATGTAAATAGTTTACTTTCTTAAGCCTCCCTAAGTGATGAGTTTCTTTGTTCAGAAGCAAATACGTAATGATATAATATTATTTTAATAGGCAAGTAAGCTTCATAGAATTACACGCTTCAGTGACAATAGAAAATACTTACCTACCTATGTTTACAAAAATAGTACTTTTCATTTGTAGGAAATAAATTTATGTTATTTACTGTACAGGTACATACGAGATTTTTTTTGCCATCCTTGTTATTGAAGCAGAAGTGGCAATAATTCAGTACCGGTTTTCATATACCGTCTATTACTTACACTGTACATACAAATGGACAATAATCAATTCTCAATAAATTGTGCTAAAAGCGAAATCAAGACAATATAGGCATAGGCCCGGTTTCCACGGTTTTCGGGTATACTGACCAGGGCAAAATATGAAGCCTCTGGAGGATGAAGTCACTTTACGCATTATGTCGTTCTGTAAAAGAATAATATATGTGTGGAGTGACGTGTCTCACATTAGTGAGAGCGGTATAGTATACGTGATACTGTGAAGTAGTGTAAATAAAGCGACAATACTAGTAAAACCGTTGGTCATTTAATTTTGACAGTTCCGACGAGTGGGAATTTGTGAATAATTTCGCTTTATTCAGTATATATTTTAGGCAGAATGTAATAAACAATCAGACGATGGATTGTGTCTGATTGGTCATTCCTACGATTTAGTTATATTTTATAGAAATTTCACATAAAAAACTACAGCCGGTGACCTGTATCTTGAGGTTATAATACTTACCTACTTATATTTTCTTCGAAAGGTTTGCGTGGCGGTGTTTCAGGTCAATTCACGTATGCGCTATTATCAATACTATGATTTAAACGTTAATACACTTAAAATTTCTTCTTAATTCACTAGAAATACTATTTTACACATGGTCATGTCCAATGAACATGTCTTCACCGGAACCGATTTCAGTACACGGTACCGTTCTCGAAGTTGTTCAAAAATATGTGTACCTTGGGCAAGCATTGCAGTTGGATAGAAACATCTTCGAGGATGAGTTAAACAGAAGAATGCAGCTGGTTTGGGCAGCATTTGGGAAGTTACGTCGAGTTTTAGCATCAGCGATCCCACAGTGGCTGAAGACAAAAGTCTTCAATCAGTGTGTCCTACCTGTAGTGACATACGGAGCTGAGACGTGGACACTGACGGCACGGCGTTTCTCTGTAGGACCGCGTCTCGGCAAACGGAGTGTAGGACACCCTCAGGCAAGGTGGACTAATGATATGCGCAAGATGGCTGCCAGAAGCTGGATGCGAGAAGCCGAAAACAGATCACAGTGGCGTGCAATTACAGAGGCCTATGTCCAGAAGTGGACGAATATGGGCTGATGATGATGGCTATTATACACAATTAAACTTTCAAGAGGGGCGTAAACCTATCAACGTAAACCATCATCAGCCACATGAGATCCACTGCTGGACGAGGGTCTCCCCCAATTATATCCATAATCATTCAGGGGGAAATGCAATCGTCACGAGCTCTCTCTGTGAGAGCTACTGCTCGTCTTCTGGAGAGTTGTCTCGGTCGCCTCGCCGCCAACCCCACGACGGGACAAATAGGGCTGGGATGGTGATGTATGTATTCTATTCGTCGTCACTTCACGGCTGTACCTACTTAAATTGTCTTTAATTTTGTTAATTTCTACTACACATAAGAGTTCGTCGTAACCATGGTATTCGTAAAGTTAAAACAGTGCTAATACACTTGTTCGAAAGAAAATCTGTTCGAATGTATGCCGAAAGCAGTGACAATACTGTTTTAATAAGGACAATCACTTATCTAATGTGTATGTGGCAACTAGTTATCCAACGTTTCACCTTTTTTATGAATACGTAAGTGTTTGACAATGTTGTTTGTATAGTTTTTCTTAAAGTTCTCGGTTATTAAGATGCCTTTAGAAAGATGCCTTTCAGGAAATAGGTAATAAAAAAGAGAACCAATTGCAAGTACTCCTTTCTAAAATTGTTGAAATGTTCTTTTGTTTGTTATTGTCATTGTTAAGTAATACCAATAGATTCAGAAGAGTCGTTTGCAAATTGTTGCTCGTCAGAAAGTATCTACCTACATTTAAAATTGGCAAATTATCTAAAATTGTAAACTCTGACTATAATGCTTCCGTTTTGGATACACGAACCATAAACGAAGTATTGATAAGTATTCGTTGGTAAACTTAATGAATTGGATTTAGCAACTGTCGGTGATCTAATGGCCGAAGGTAAAGCTTTCACTATTAAGTACCCTAAGTATTTATTACCCCCATTAGCTCCAACATTTAGGATAGAGAGTGAGCGAGTAGCGCTAGGTAATCAGCTTTGACATTTCCCCGAGCTAGTAATTGGTCGGGTTAAACTTGTCGCAATACTTATACCGATCACGCCTGATGCCATTTACCTACCATAATAGCTGACTTGTCGATATGCTCGCTTACGACACAGCATGACGGAATGACCTGTAATGAATTTAACTCACGAAAATACGAATTGCCAAACGCTATCGCCGGCAATATCTTTTGATAGAAAATAAATCGATTTTTATACTTAGAGGTAGTTAATATACAGTTTGGTATAACAAAAAATATCTTAAATAAGTAATTGCGACATAATAAAAGTGTTGAATTATAACTCTGCTTTTGTTACGTCGTCGTCGTGGAGACGTGAAATACATATTACAAGTAATAATCCAATGCAGGTAAGTATCGACGTCTCAACGTAAGAATCATCATTTTATAGATTACAATATACAATTTTTGTTATAAAGAACTTCCGTATTAGGCATGCAGAACAATTTGAAAATGCTTTGTAACGACTGCGCATTCTTCACTGACTTTTAAACATTTTGTCAAAGTCATCCATATTCAACACCACAAGGTACCGTAAAAGTTACTACTATCTTGGGAAAGTAAAATACTTGCGAGTCATAGGTAGGTAAAAACTTTCTAATCTTTAGGTACTTAGCTACTTCTGTGCAACTTTTCCAGAAACAATTTTCCATTTAAATGGCTCTAAATATTCTGTAATATGTGTACTTACTCTAACTACCTATTTACTATGTTGGTACATACTTACATCTGCATAAGTATCAACTAATTTCTATATAGCTTTAGGATTTCTTTGAGTATCTACCTATATTTATTAAATTACCTTTATGTATCTAATTTATAGTCAGGATACCAGGCATCGTGCTCTACGTTGGTTATGTGTATACAAGTAATATTTAGTTAATTTCACCATGATATCCGTGCTTTGGCATATGTGCTAGTACTTACTTAATATTTCTCTATTAAAACGATATAAATAATACTACTAAACTACATATGTATACGTGGCGCCAGACGGGTTAATTGAGCAGGTAAGGTTTTTATGAGTTAGTAACCTTGAGCAAATAATTCATCGTTTAGAAAGAAAATTGTTATTCTTGGTTCTTACAATCTGTGCAGACAGCGCACAAGAACACAATTGACCATATTGCTTTCCGATCATATTAGGTGACTGATGATTCTTTTTTACAGTCAAAGTAATTGAAGTGGCAACTAATATGAACGGAATCCTCTTTTAGAAACCACTATACCCCACCTGGAAAGGCTGCTGATTGCAACGACTGAATTATTAATATAGAGACTGCAATGTACCTACTTCGATATCAATTGGAAAGCCTAGCTAGCCAAGTTGTTGGTACATACATTGTACACATCACAAAACAATCTTGTTTTCTTAAGGACAAGCTCACAGCTACCCAGCCAGTACATGCATCTTGGTGTGCGGACCATTGTCTGAATACGTGCGTTCTTGACTCAAATAATCTTTATATATCCCTGTTTTTATTGCCACATTACAGATAATTGTGTAGCCCCTCGGCGCGTGTTCAACAGTCGTTAACAAGCTCCATGTGTTGTGTCAAAGATTAGCAAACTTTTGAAGTTTGCTAATCTTTGACACAACACGCGAAAGCGTTTGAAGTTTCCTGAATTCCTTATAGTATTGGCCCTGGGTCTAGTTAGATGTAGGGGTAATCCCAACACTATTAGCACTACTCACCTCTGGGAGTACGGGCCGTTCTCTGGAAACATGTGCAATATAAAGACGTGTGCGTTTCTGTGTTGCAGCTGGGTTATGGGTGGTCGGACAGCAACGCGCGGCGCTGCCGGCTGCACCGGCCGCCGGAGTCCACCATGTCCGTGAGCAGCGACATCCGATTCACGCGACGGAAGCTGTCGCGCCCGTGCCGCGGGTGCTGCGCCGCGCTCGCCGCGCTCCTCGTGCTGCTGCTGCTGTCTGCCGTTGCTGTTTACCTTGGACGTCAGTACTGATATAAATCACACTACATTCACTTCCTTTTACGCTTGTCAAACGCAAAGCACAAGCACTAGGTTCCTATCGACGGTTCGGGGTAAATAGGGTATAAGCGACAAAAACGTAAATGTGCAGGAGAGCCGTTTAAAGTTTCAAAATGACTAAAATGTAGATAACTTTTTTGTTTATTAACAGATTGTTATAAAATAAAGACCATTGAACTTTGAAAAAATCTGTCTTTTCGGTGACATTTATAAAAGCAAAATAAAAAGGTCTCAAAACTGGTCGTTTAAATCAAATGAAAAAAAAGTGTGGATAAATCATCAAGGGCATAAGCGTCTATAAAAATCGACTTAGAGCTATGGGAGTGAGCTCATTCGATAGAGAGAAAAAATCTAAGTAGGATGGCATTCATAACTCAATTTGGCCCAAAATGTCGCTTATGCCCTATTTACCCCGAACCGTCGCTATATAATCTAATGGATATTATATAGGTAAACCTGAAAAATTTCTTTAGAACATAGCCGAGCACACAAAGATCTCTGCCTAAGTGCCTACCTCACTGTGGATTAGATTTGAAACGATGTATTGGTATGTAAGTAAAAGTGATATGTAAGCGTAAGTGAATCCCAAGGACGTTTACAAATAATAGCGCCTGTGTACCTTGATATTATATACATACATAAACAATTATATTATTCCCAAAAAGTAGCGTACGCGTATTTCCCCCGTATCGTTTACCATTATATCTACAAATAGGTAAGTTAGTCAGCTGCGGCTGCGGTCTGCGTAGCAGTAATATGAGAGATGGTATTTTAACTACTCTGCTCTGGTGATTTTTACAAATTGATTAATCGATTAAAAGATAACATTTAGCATTTTTTTATATGTTGAGCGAGTAAGAAGCCACTTAACTAAACGATACCGATTGGGCAGATAGCCCGACAGCTCGCGAGTCGCTCATCACCACATTGCGAACCATCTCAAATGAGATAACCGAATAAGATAGAAAGTTATGCACGTTTAATGTAGAGCGTTAAGCGTAAGACAAATTGTCCGTATAATACGCATTCAAATTCGAATGGATGCGACCATGAATTTCCTGTTTTAGAACGACTAGCTGACAGCGAATCTGTTACGCCCAATATACCATTGTGTGGTCGTGTCGTAGCAATGTCAGGCGGCGTCTCGTGGTATTTGCGAGCATTGTTGGTAAACAGAGGACCGGACCTGTGACCTTGAAGCAAGTGTATGATGGATAGAGAATGCCAATAAATGAGACATGAGGCGGTCACTATTGCGCCAAAGGCGTTTTGTAGCAATTGTTAAGCTGTCACATCTCATTCAGAGTTGTTTCTTCATATAGCACAGAGCAAATGGCGGTCAATTTTGTAAGTAATTGTAAAAGTTCAATGGTTCTCTACATGTAGATATATTGTACGTTTGTCGACTTGTAGGTAAAGCTTAAAACGGTAAACGTCGCTTCTAACGTTTCTTGTTTATTGTAGGTACCTACCTACTTATACTTACCTTCTGTAACGACCCACTGTGGATAAAAATAAAGTGCATACAATTCTCAAATATAATTGAGAAGTGTCTGTATGATCCCGAATCCCGATTCAGGCATAAATTAAGACCATTTCGGTCATATTTAGATCAAATATTTATATTTTTTCTCGAATAGGCTTTTGAAAAAAGGATGTTGTTCTAATACGGCCATATAAAACTGATTCTATTATACCGTTTTCATTTCATTAACCAATCTTCTGCATGACGAATCCAAACACATTCGCACGGTGTGGCATGGCGCACGGTTCGTTAGCGCCATATTAAGAGTGCCTACTTTTTTCGCAGACATGTACCTGTTCGGTGATCCGTTGAATCGGCAAACGTTCCGCGGGTCATTCCTGGTATCGGAATGGCTGGATGGGTCTGAGGGGCCGGCGGAGGCGGCGCAGGGCGGAGGCCGGGCGTGGGTCAACGGCACCAAGGAACAGCAGCTGCGAGTCGGACTTTACAACCTCTACAAAGGATCCGAACTTCGATCGTGCTTCATGTCAGCTGATGTTCTGGCTCTCGATAAGTAAGTTATTGATTTTTTTTCTGTAATCTGTTTCCTTAGGTTTCCTAATGCGTGCGCTAATGTTTTATGGCGAAAACAAAACATCGCGCACATCCAAAAATACGGATGTGCAGACTTTCCCGTTCTATGACACCCTGGTAGTTGGTACAACAAGCATCTGTTTGTGCACCCAAATTTAAGTACCATCTTTATTATTACAATGGGATCTTTGAGCTGATGAATCGTGACTGCTCTGTGGGACGAATGATAGTATCGACACCTACACGAGAGAGCGGTAATTCCAGATCAGGAATGATATAAAAAATATCGCATGATGTAATAATACAAAGTCACAAGTAGAAAATAAATATAACTATAAACATAATATTCATAAAGTAAGCATTTTATGTAAGGGGGACAATAGTCTTCTTTTCAGTTTAATGGCACTCCTGAAATATAATATATTCAGTGACATCAAATTGCTGTTCTCGAGTGCATGACTTCAATGGCGTAAAAGATAATGATCTTCTCATTCCTTACCGTAAACCGTACCTCAATTAAATATAACGCATAATCACCACTATCCGTCACATAGTTTCGCCCTGTTAGCAGCAAATTAGTTAAAACTGTTAACATCGTCGTTCTCATCTTAATTCAAAGTAACAATTATGAAAAAAGCCGTTTGTTCACTTTCCTACATGCTTGTTGACCGTGAAACCGCTGAACCAGACACCTCTGACCTCGCAGCGCTCAAAGAAAAGCACCGTTTAGTTTAGCTCAACTGGGCCGGCAAGTTTCCTAGAGTCACAGCGATCCTCTCTTTTAGGTACATACATATGTACCTCCTCCATAAGAAAAAGGACTCAACTAGACACTGTAGGTACATTCCAAATATAACATTGACAATGGTATGATTGCGACTTTATCGATCAGAATGATTTCATCCAGGTAACATGTAGATACAAGACAAATTTCAATACCTTGTTACCTGCCTAGTTTTAAATAAAAATGATTTGTAGTTATACATGTCGAACTTCACACTTATTTGTCGTGGGGTTTTAGAGGGTGTAGGTACTTTGGCCTTCTTATCTGCGGAGTATCCACAGAACGGATTTCCCCACCACATACGAAAAAGGTGACTTAAAAAAACCACCACGAACTGTTTGCATTTATAAACGGCGAAGGTTGCAAATTGTATCGTTATTGGGATTCGTAGGTATAATATACCCACACATTTGATTTATGTTTAATGTTTATCCTAAATTGGCCCTGATTCAACAGTATTAACTAAAAGTTATGTAATATTTTTTGTAACAGAAGTCGATGATTACATATAAAGCTAATAAACTGAAATATAAAAATACAGATATCAGTTCATTTACTTTCAGGTAGAGTTTTGTAGTCAAAATGAGAGGTGGAATGGGTTACTAAAAGTAACTACCATATTAAAGTAAATGGACTCACCTTTTAATCCCAAAGCGGTAGGCAGTATTAACGAACATAATTATTTTAAAGTAGTAATGCAGATATAAAGTTAGTATTTCATCAACTGAAGTTGAGGGAAAGGCATAATAAAACCAATGGGTAGGTATTACATACAGTGGTATAAGCATAATATTACATACGTCAATAGCCTTTAACTATACGTGGAAGTCATTTACTCATTTACCTGCTTCAGTTTCAAAAGCTGAATTGGAGCGCAGCACTAATTTAAGTATTATCTAACTGAAAAAAATACACGAAAATATTACACTGCAGCATTGCGGAACTTTTATTGTATGTCGTAACACTTTGCACATAAACATTGTAAATAAGTAGGCACTTATGTAATTTTGTCACGAGCTTTTTAATTACTAGATGTCAAGTATTAAATTTAGCATGAACATGGTCTAGAGCTAGAGAAAAGTGCCTAATGCTAATGAACATGGGTAAACTAAAGCGGCGTTGTTATTGCGAAACGTCACAACATCGGAAACCACACATAATATGATACAGTTGAGAACGACAACTAATCTAAGTAAGTGGGTAGGTAGGTACCTATATATTTCTGTAACAGATTAGGAAGCGACTATTCTAAGTGACATTACAATGCAAACAATGCACAGCTACTTACTTACCCATTCATTCATATGATGATTCCCACATTGTCATCAGATGCTATCGAAGACCGAGAAAATGTTTTTTATTCGTCATCGATTGTCACCGAAGTGTTCGGAGTTTATTTGCCCGTCGGAGAAAGCAGGCCGCGACAGTGAGTAGAGAGAGTGACATCGTGCCCCGAGGGGATTGCCCTCATGCAAATCAATTCTAATATGGCATATTACTGTGCCCACAGTTCTGCCTACGTACCTATTATGAAATCGCTAAAAGAAAGCAATTGGTAGGTAGGTTCTGATTACTTTATCTTGGTTACTAGAAAACAAATAATTTGGTGAAAGGATCGAGTCAGCAACATGGGTGTCGGCTTCCAAACTTCGTACGCCACAGAAAAGTGTAGGTACCAGCTATTGCATCTGCATTGATAGAGTAAGAGCGAAGGGAGAAGCCTTCAGACACATTTATACCGGCTTTCCACTACAGTTCACCGGTCATGGTAAAAGCCACATCCTAAAAATCGTAACTTGGAACCTTTGCCACCAGGGCAGACAAAACAAGAAATACCTTTCTAACAACATACCTAGGCTTACTCAACTGGCTACTATACTCCCGATATCACTTTGGTTTTCTATTGTAAATGTACCACATAGAAATTAGCATCCCAATCGATCCGGTCTCCTTTTCTGCACTAGTTAGTACCTTCCTTTTCTGCACACTTGTACTTAAGCCACATAAAGATAAATCAAGCTTTAAGAGGGGCCGAACTCGAGGAAAAAGAAAACCTCTGTAAATGTTTACCAACCTGTGTGCCGATTTCTAACGACTCATAAGATATATTTTACATACGTAATGTGACAATGAGTTAAAATATGGATGCTAACTAGCAAACACGGCTTAAAGTTAATCGCAAGTATCTAAATGGTTGAGTTACTCGATTCGCTACAAAGAGCAGAAATTGGTCTATGTAAGATTGGTATAAGACTCTATATTGACGAAATCGATTGGTCTATGTTCATCCGACAAAGACGTTTATTTTCATGACTGTTCTCAGTTTTCTAAGTACTTACCTACGTGACGTGGTCGCACAGTAGCTCAGTAGTGAACGGAAACTGGTAGTTCACGCGACCTTTCGATAATACACTCAATGAAAGCGCTCATCAAAGAAAAAGTGTCTTTTGTCTCCTCTTTCGATAGCAAGTTGAATACAAATCGATCTATAGGTACAAGAGAACTTGTTATGAACGTTAATTTAATGTCTCACGCGGCGTGCAAACTAGTAAGTAAGACATCGTGTATGTAAGTAACGTTACAATATTGCCGATAACATGGGAAAGTTTCTCATTTGGACACGTGGCTCTACAGCACTTTCTACGCTCGTATTGAACATTGTTCTCGCTCGAATACAAGGTTATGGTAAAGGACATTACGTGCCGTACATTTAACGACTTCAGGTACGTGACGCGAGAAATAAAAGAGAGAAACTTGGGAAAACGGCGACGTCGATGAACTTGATTATTTTTTTATCTTTGCCCGTTTTGTTGAGTTTTAAGATCCTATTTCGACAACAAATTATTCTGAATACATACTAAATCGCTGGCTATCAATGTATATTGTCACACATGTATTTTTATCATTACATTAAGTGTGTTGGAGCGATGACCTCCCAGATCGTTACCATGTTCATCCTTAGACCATGACAGAATATCAATTAATATAAAAAAAAATTACCTACTTATGCGAAGTTGGAGATAATATACTTATTTTTGTTTGCAGTGCAGAAGATGGGATTCGTGTGCACTTCGAGGTTACGTTCGAGCCCATTTTCACTGCGGTGGGTGTGTCCGAGGTGGGCGCCGTGCTAGACCGCGAGCTAAGGGCGGATCCACCCGCCTTTCTCCCGGTCGCCGCCCTACCAGAGTCACTTCACGTTGAGGTAAGTTTTAGTATGCTTACCTAGGTAACATCAATTTCACTCAGGGACAACTTGTGAACAGACCTAATGTTGAACATAAATAATGTTGATGAATAAAGTCATCGTCAAGCTATGTAATAACTATCCACTGCAAGACATAAACTACACCACGGAACAGAAGCGTGTCCTACATCGTAGAATTATTCGGCTTTTATTTTCACTCTCTGATGTTATCTTTCTTTTGAACGACAGATCAGTAAGCAGATACATTGGCCAAAAATGTGACCGCTTAGGTCTAGTTTTCACGCAAAATAAGTATATTATAGTGATAGGTATCATCATCAGCCACATGACATCCACTGCTGGACGAGGGCCTACACCAATGATCATTTGGGAGGTAAATGGCGACGCTTGGCAGGCGGGTGGGCGATAGCAGTGGTATTGTGGATATTATGTACTTCAGAAAGCTCCTTAGTAATAAATATCCAATGGTTGTTGACTTGGGACTTGACAGGAAAATCAGTCAAGCGTTTGCTTAAGAATCAGCAAACACCGTAATTACACATAAGTAGACATTCAAAGGTCAGGAAAATCTCGTATATTAAAACATTAATTCTGTTTTATTTGCTTACCTACTTAATATATTGAAAAGGTACATATACACTTCATAGAACGGTGTTTGTTCATTACTTAAATACACGGTAAGTAGGTATGTACGTAAAGTCTTCACTAAGTTATAAAAGTTTGAGCTGTTTCAAAATAGGATCGTTCTCAAACGGATTTTAAGGGGCATTAGCCTTATTAGTCGTATCGCCAATAAGTACCTACATAAACAATAGGATATCTAGAGGCAAACAAAATTTAAAAAACTCCCTGGTCCAACAGTGTACTGTCTACACAGAAAATCTCTATATTTAATTTTTATTTACGACAATGCAAAACATGGCGTATTACTCAAAAGTGGCCACTTGTCATAAACAAAACGAAAGATAATAATAATAAATCCTTTCCGATTTTTAAATTATTTTGTAGTCAACGATCTCTATAGTAGTAGCGTACTAGATCGGTTAGTCTGGAGGATCTTCCAACCTGGAGAATCCAACCTGGGTTGGATTCGGAAAAATGGATTTCCTTTCGGATGCTGAGTCCGTTTTTCCAACTTAGGTATAGTTAGGCACATAATATTTTTGGACACAATGTACATTATACACAAAAAAGATATGCTTTCGGTATTAAGTAGCTAACTGACTTTCAACTTTGTTTTGCCCGTTCGCTTGACGTTTCATTCCCGTTCAACCTGATCCCGTTAGATTTTTTTGGGATAAAAGATATATTTGAAAAAAACATAGTTTTCTTAGAGTAATAATCATGAAAATCGGTTCAGTAGTTTCGGAGCCCATTCAATACAAACAAACAAATATCTTTCCTCTTTATAATATTAGTATAGATATAGACTAAGAAGACTTTTGAGCAGGCGTAACTGTGAGTCCTGAATGAATTCATGAATTCCCTAATAGAAATACAACAATTTGACATTTGTCAAGAATAATGTTCGAATAGTTTTGTCATATTTTATCGTAGACGAGGTCATTATCAATACACATATGTAGGTACCCATATTATTCGAGTGCTTCATTTATCTATGTACTCATGTACATTAGCAGTTTGGAAAATAGGAGGACATATAAAACATACATTCCTGGATGGATCAGGTTAGATACTAGGACAGACGATTCCGAGAATCCAACCCAGGTTGGAAGATCGGACTAACCGTACTAGATAGGGCGTCCCATACAAGGGGTTAGTTCCTACGTTTATGAGAGTATCCTCTCATCGTCGATCAGTCATCTTGCGGCATCGAAACGTCACGCACGTCACTCACCACCACGCACATGCTAATGTTTATGGGGAAAAAAATTGTTTGGTGCACCCCTCGATCATAGTTAATTTTAAAGCTTAAGATATTTATAGTGTTTTCAAAACAATAGTGTGTAATATAGAGCCCTAATTATTTTATTTTAAATTATTTAATATTTGACAATATAAACAAACATGGCGCATGCAAAATAGAGTCGTCTCTTTCTAATGTACTTTATGACATTTATTATACTATCCATCTCTATCTAACGCATCCAAAGATTAATCTTAAGTACGTAAATCAGATGAGTTACCTGAAATCTTATCTTTGTACATACATTTTTTCCATAGGAATCGTACTTGTCATCGTTATTTTCCGTGAACGTCCCATCTGCACGTTGACCTATCAAATGCAGGTCTTAGCAAATTAACTAGATGGTGCTAGACGCGTTTTCTAGGAAAATGGAACGAATTTGTTACAGGCAAGGGCCTGTCTAATGTCTATGTATTTAGGTCTATGTTTGTAGTTAAAGATTTAATTTTACGCAATTATAACTAAGATTTTTTTAACTAGTCATTAAGATGACAATAATACGTAGGTACAAAGTGATTCTCATATTTTCAAAATGGCTTTAATTATAACCCATTTTATGAATAAAAATATATATAAAAAAATCCTGAATTTTATGTTATAAGGCATTTATTGCTTTTCCAGAAGAAGTTAGAACTCATTGTAAGTTAACTCCTCTATGTTTACAAAAATATGGCCTCGTAGGCGCCCCCATTGTTACAGTTAACAAATAAAGTTATGGGCACAGCAATAAAGTCTTAACTTTTGTGAGTTTGTTGAAGTTCATAACAAAACTGCCTTCACTTTAACTCATGCATGCATACCAACTGACCGTAAGTAGAAGGTCAAAATGTGCACAATATGTGTAGGTATGATCATTGTAAATGTTTATATTACTTATAGGCTGTAAACGTAAATAATTAAATTTTCGTTTTGGTAATTCGCCGAGTCAGCTGCCTAACTATTGATACTAATTGACAATAATAATTAATAAATAATGGTATATTCAGGAGAACACAATGCTGTCAACTCAAGACTCAGCAGAGACGGAGATGACGCCAGCCGATGTGCCAAGCACGGAGGCGGCCACAGCAGAGGTGGTGGAGGAGCTGCGCGAGTGTTCATCAGCCGCGCTGCCGCTCTGTAGCAACCTCGCCCACAATCTCACCGCCTACCCCAACCTGGTGGGCCACACCTCCCGGGAGTCTCTACTCAAGGACCTCGTCGCCTTCCGAGAAATACTCGATGCAGAGTGCTCGCATCTTGCACAGGTATTTGCATGTCTTTTGAAGTAAGATGTGCTTTTTGGAAGCCTTATTGAATACTAGGTGTACCGCGCGGTGTTACTCGCATTTTTTTTTTCGTTCCTTCGTCAAGTAGCTTTTATTCGTTACAAACTTCCATACAATTCTTACCTCTTTATAATATAACAAATAATTTCGACCAAATTTGATTACCATAAAAACGGTTCTAGTAAGTTAATCTTGAAAGATAGATATAATAATATACTGTCGTGGACATTTTTTAGATCATTCAGAGGAATAATTCTTTCATACATATATTTTTGGTATTTTGAACCGTTTTCTCAGCGTACGCAACGGCCGACAATAAGCCCTCAGGGATGAATAATTTTCCCCGTTTTTTTCACATTTTCCATTATTTCTCCGTTCCTAATAGTTGCAGCGATGTTAGCCTAAAGCCTTCCTCGATAAATGGTATATTCAAGACAAAAATATTTTTTCAATTCGAACCAGCAGTTCCTGAGCCATTAGCGCGTTCAAACAAACATCAACTCTTCAGATTTATAAATTAGTATAGATTACGACAAAAAGACGATACCTATAACGTTAGGTTATTGACCTATTTGGTGAAACTTTGGAAACTTGCGTGAAATTTTAATTACAATTTGCATCCCTCAGAAGATATAAGTTCACTTGTCACTATTTATTCCATTAATGAAATACCAGATAATACTTACTTCAAAACATTTACTCGTACCTACATATTTTTGTTAAGTAAGTATACTTAGCAGTAAGGCTTGGCGATTTGAAAAGATGCCGGTTCTTCCCGGTTCTTCTTGCCAGTAAAAGAAATTAATTCGAACCGGGGACGATTACTTTTGTTTTTAAAGTCATAAATGACGTTCATCAAGATTTGTGTTATGCTACTGTATATCTGTATGTTATAGCACTTATAACGATGAAATAAAGAAATTTTGACTTTGACTTTGAATACGTAAGTTTACGTATATTTTATTTCATCTAGTCAATCTAAGAAAAAAATGACAAAATACCTATTGGGCGCATCTGCTAACGCCCACATAAAATCCTTAATAGGATAAAACTGTCCGTAGCCAAGGTCGTGTGTTACGGATGGACTCGGAAAGATTTTACTACTAGGAATCTAATAACCTTTAAGTTACTATGTATGTAGGCATAATTTGTATTCCTAGGTATTGTCTATTAGAAGTCAGCGTTGTTATATTTTTTATTGCAGATGAATCAATTATATCCTACTAGGTAATTCAATTATTTTCCGTACGGTACTACATTGTTACTTAACTTTAAGAACATGAAAACAATACGTAGAGAATTTTAAAACCCACATACATTTTGAAAAGGGGGCGTGTGAACGAACAGCACTCATTTAAAGGTGCCCTTTGATAATTGTTAAGTTACGTGTGCCTCGGTACTTGGGACGGTGTTATGAATACTGTGGGCTATAGTCGATCACGCACGGTACTGTCTGTTATCGTTAAGCCGTATTAATCTTCGAACGACTACAAACATGCAATGGACAAAATCAGGTTGGGCAAACGAGATGAATGTTAGCCAGAAGAAGACCTAATGACCTTTACTATAGATGCGTTTTTCGTGTCTCCAGGACTTTGTATGCCAGATGCTGCAGCCGCGCTGTGCGGAGGGGCGCCTGGTGCGTCCGTGCCGCGCCTACTGCCGCACCTTCCACGCGGGCTGCGGCGCGCGCCTGCCTGAGCGACTGCGCCCGCACTTCGACTGCTCGCGTTTCCCCGACTACTTTGGACCTGGCTCTTGTGCTCTTGAACCTGGTGATTATTTAATTATAATTCGTTTTTCTTATGTATTGTAAATATTCAATTATATTGTAAAAATCCCAAAGCAGGGCAGGCAGAGGCACTTGCTAAAGCAAATGCCCACGGTTCACCAAGCGTATTTAACCCAACGTGACAGGGGGTGAGCTCATCGTCGTTATAGGTTTCACACACGTTGTGGTGTGCGGGTTTCATCACGATGTTGTCCTTCACCGTACAAGTGTTACATAGGCTCTGAAAAAAAAGTCCCATTGGTGCACGTTCAGTAGCCGGACTCGGACCCGCGACCTCCTGCGCGGTCGTTACAAATCAAGGATCCGACCAATTGGACCACAGACGCTGTTATATTATATAATATTATTGACAGTCATACATCATCTCTTTCCTATATTCATCCTATGCCTTTGATGTGTACCTTTACAAAATTTCATACAACCCTCAGACTGCCCCGCTACATTACAACGTCTTGCACTGTCGCGTCGTGCTTGCGATGGCGTGGCGGACTGCGCGGACGCGTCTGACGAGCGCACGTGCGCGCACTGCGCCGGCGCCGGTCCGGGTGCTATTCGATGCGCTCGCGATTCGCGTTGTCTACCGAAACACTTGCGCTGCGACGGCACGCCCGACTGCCCCGACGGTAGTGATGAAGCCGGTTGCTGTAAGTCATTTCCACAACTTCATAGATTGCCGCTGGATTTTCATTTTGGTCTCTGTGACTTCTTTCATACCTTTAAAGTTACTGAATACTTCCTTATGTTTGCTCTACATTCTTCTGCCGTGTTTATTGATGGCCCCAGGATCCGCGTTTATTTATTCACTTAGGTTGTGTGGCTATTACCTACGGTCTCCGTGGTCAACTCAACTGTTATTGCTACTAGATTTTTTTTTCACAGACTTCTTGACAAACTTGAAAATATCTAACATGAAGGCGGTCAGTTATACAAAGGCTCTATAATTATACCCACACTATCTAAACAAGAAGAATGCCCTTATAGTGTGGATCTCGCGGTCGCTGCGGTGGTGGCGCCAGGAGACGGCAGAGTCGACGCTGGGCGCGGTGCGGGCGCGCAGCGGCGTGGCGCTGTGGTCGGAGCGCGGCCGCTCCGGCAAGCTGTGCGCCGCGCCGCCCGCCGGGCCCGCCGCCGCCGGCCGCCGCGCGCTCTCCAGCGTCGCCGCCTCGCTCTGCAAGGCCATGACATTCAAGTTAGTTTCAATACCACTGTATCTACATACATACTTAAACCCACGTAGTAGGTAAGTACTGACCATAATTCCAGTTTTAAATTTTACTGGAGGCACTTTGACTTCCAGGGTCACTTCTAATAGATGACCAAATTATCTCTACATATTGTCATATGTGGCTCGTTCATCGCCAAAAACAATCTAAATATAATGACAGGCAAACACATTATATTTTTAGGTAGACTTCTTGCAGGATTCTTTCCTACGGGAATCCAAACCCAGTTAAACGGTACCAGGAAAAACCGATACCAGCTTAAACGCGAGTGTTTTTCTGCCTACTTATAAATAAATACTAATACATAAATAATATTATACCATTATAGCACAGCAATCAGTGCCGACGTGGTGGCAGATACGGAGGCAGACTCTGAAGAAGACCCAGAATATGTGGAGGTGGTGGACCCATTCGCGCCCGAAATTTCATTCCAAAAAAGCGACTGTCCAGAACGGAAAGTCATCCGTGTCGTTTGCGATCAACTAGGTAAGTTAAGTACTAATGTTAGGTCTGGATTATTGTTTTATCTAGCACGGACGAGATAACTGTCTTAAAAACCTAGAAGATGATCCGGAAATATCCTTTTAGGTCGAAGTCTACTATGTCTCTAGACTCTACCGAGTGCATTTCAGTAGGACCGACAGTTTTTTCCTAGGAGGAAAAAAAACGTACTCCCTGTGTGCTTTTTGTAGGTAAATGTAATTATTTTCCGTCCTGGGGTATTGAGACTTGCTGACAGAAACGGTAGACTTCGGCTTGAAAGTATCTTAGGAATCTCAGCCTACCCCGCTTTGGGATTTAAAAAAGGCGTGAAGTGTGGGTGTGACTTCTATGTTTAGGAATCACAGCTATACAGAGTGTTGCGGTAATATGGGATCTATCAAAAACAATACTTGTCAATAAAACCAAGCCTCGCAATTCAGTTGTTCTACGGGAAAAAGTTGTAAGATCCATGTTATACCAAGTCGGTTATTAATTTATTCAGTCTCTACTTAAGCGACTTCTGTCTTAATACGTCCAGTCCCTAAGACCACGATCGTGGTCCATGACAATTGAAAATCAATTGTGCCTGGAATCTCCGTACTCGAAGCATTAAGTTGTTTGGCAGTATTCTATCACAATGTAAGTAGCTCTTCATCAATTACGCGCTCCGTACTACCTCTTAGCACCAACGATTTGGTGATCCCACCGAAGAGAACAACTCCTTCTGACCATCGTAAACTGTGTGAAATACCCTTAAGCCGTCGTGTACTGTCTTTAGAAAAAAGAAATCGATCTCTCCATACAAACACTACATAAAAACATATACTATGAGACTTTCGTACCTAGTTGTCGTGTATTTTAATCCTAATACCACTTCCAGAATGCGGTGTACCAAGCGCGCGCGGCGGGTCGATGCGCGCGGGCACGTCGGGCCTAGCGCGCTCGGCGGCGCCTGGCGACTGGCCGTGGCACGCGCCGCTACTGCGCGCCGGCGTGCACGCCTGCGACGCCGCGCTGCTGCACCCCTCCTGGCTGATCACAACCGCTGCTTGCTTCCAGGTACTTTTACCCATTCTAATGTGACGGTGTTTTAAATTCAGAGGATCCAGAACATGTTTAGCTCTAAAAAACATCTAATTTATTTAAATCAAATCGAATCTTCTGGATTGGTCTCCTACCTAATTCCCCATGCCTGAATCAATCACTTTTCACCACATTTTGAATAAATTATGAATGAATTCCGTTATTGTAAAATATATTCTCGATTGCAATCTTCTAAAATGTACTTACTTGATCCCTAGACACTTTTCATGTATGCAGCCATTTAATAAAAGTACCGTAAGTCCTTGACCTTCCCAAAGATTCTAATTTCACACAAACGTGTTCCTCCATTACCTACCTACGTATTAATAAATAAGTAATGTAATATTTTCAGGGTCAACCAAAAGCTGAATGGACGGCACGATTAGGCAGCACAAGGTTGCAGAGCACAAGTCCGTGGCAACAGGAGCGTCGCATCGTTGGTATGGTGCGGTCACCAGTGGAAGGTAGCCTGCTTGCGCTCGTGAGATTGGAAGAGCCCGTAGAGATGACCGACTTCGTGCGTCCAGCTTGCCTGCCCGAGACCACGCCCACCAACAGGACTGTCTGCAACACACTCGGCTGGACGAGGAATCGGGATCAGCTGCAACGTGTTCACGTAGTGCAGACCACAATGCAAAGCTGTGAAAACGTCAGCATAGCTATGGAGAATGGTATTTGCGCGGAACCGCTATACGACCAAGATGATTGTGATGTTAGTAGATACCAACTTACTTATTTTTTACCTACCACAGTATACATAAGAGGTTTTCTAACTCTTTGCCGTAATTATACCAACTGTACTGCGTGTAAAAGGACCACGAGCAGGTCTTAGAAAAGTTGTAGAGCTCAGTTTGTCCGTATTTGGCCAGTTTTTGACCTTCGGCGGTTTAGGCCCGCTAAAAATTACCACAATTAGTATTGACCACTTCTTTAAATATAAATGTCTGTACTATACAAAGGTAAAAAAATACAATGGAAAAGTTGCAAAAGGCGACCTCATCGCTCAGAGCCATTTTTTCCAAGTAACCTAATAATATGTATTACAAGGTGTACGAAGTACATTGAACCCGACTACGCCTAGTCAGCAGTTAGCGCGCTAGCCGAGTTTTCTTATATCTGCGTATTGAGTGGGCGGTCAGTTCGCGTTTTACCATCAACCCGCGTTAACTCATTTAGACCATTAAGTCAAGGCAAAGGTTCACCCTTTACGGAAAAAGTTGGCATTTTAAGAAAATTATAGTCATTTGTAGAAGAGATCATTTAACCAAGTGGGTATTTAAAGAAGTGGTCAATACTAATTGTGGTCACTTTTATTTGTGGTCCAAAACCACCCAAAAGGCTTTTGAGTTCTTTACTAACAATGCAGTAGCGCTGTTCCAGCCTTTATGAATACGATATCTACTCTTTACTCTGAATACCTTTTAATAGGGGCGTTACTGCTAACGTAACTAATTGTAACGAATAAAAAAATACGTAACTAATTGTAACGAATTTGTTCGTTTGTTAACAGGAGGAAGAATACGCGGGAAGCTCCATGATGTGCTTCGATGAATCGACAAAGCGGTGGTCGTTGAATGGTGTGAGTGCGTGGCGTATCGCATGCAGCAAGATAGGGTTGGGGCGGCCGCGTATGTACGACGCTGTCAGCTCGCACGTCGACTGGATACGCCGCACCATCGCCGACACTGCCAGCTGACACCACTCGTACTATACAAACTTATAAGACTGTATTCAATAAAAATCATTCGACGCAAAAATACCTAGACATGTTGCGCCGATTTGGTACTAAATGAAAAATCCATTCCGATCTTATGGTTAAGATGTATATGCATGACCTCATGTCTCAGTTCCATACAAGCATGTGGTGTTATTGCATTAAAATGTTACAAATCAACTTGTATATTGTAATGTATTTAGTTATAGATAGGGTAAGTAATATATTATAGAAATTGTAACATGTACAAATTTTATTGTTTAAAAATGCCATCAAATTTTATAGAAAGTTCAATTCTGATGTTATTTTGATTGAACATTTTTTACAGTTGTTTGAATATTTATACATTGTTAAGAATATTAATTCATGTAAACTATATAAAACTAAAGATTGTTTTAATATAGTAAAAAAGATTCGGATATAAGTTATTAATGTTGTAAATAAAACTGTTAAGTTCACAAAAATCTATTTATTTCTCCTTAATAAGTAAATAGGCAACATGACACCATCAACAATTTTAAACTCACATTGGAAAAAGCATTTCCACTTTACTAACTATTTTTTAACAATTTCTTATTTAAATTAAGCCATGCTCCTATGCCAACTCTGCTAGTAAGATATCTTCCACTATTTTGGAATTGTTTTTTGTAACATTGAGTTAAACAAATTATTGACTCCTTATTGGACCCACATATTCATATGTGTAGTTTCAGTATTTCAAACAAACGATAACACCCTCTATATCCACAGGTTCGGGAGCTAGGCGGTTAAGCTAACTCCCCACCAATTTTCAACATAATCATTTCTACCATCCTTGATTTATAAATAGTGTAACTACCCTTACCTTCTTTTATATAGAATAATAAAGTGAGTTTCATTTTTTTTTAATGTACCTACTTTATAAGTGGATATATTTCAAATAGTTGGACAAAGTGGAATAAACCTTGGATCAAATATTTATAAATATTGCTTGAATTCATCCATGTGAGCTTTCAGTAATAACTCTATACTTTTAACAGTATATACATTTAAAAATGAATAACAGCTAGAACCTAATCTTTTTAAAAGAAATTTCATTCAAATGATATTCATAAATAATCTACCACACTAGGCTTGCCCATTGTTCAGCCCTCATACCAGTCACCATATTTTCCTTATTACAATAATAAGCCTCCATTGCTCAATAGACAAATACTCTATCTTTTCTGATCTACACATTTTTTCACTTTTTATTTAAAACACCTTCTTCTTGCAACTCTTTCCTTATATTTTCCTGAACGTCTGGTGGTAAGTTCTTCATTTCTTTCTCAATATATGAGTGTAAATCTTGCAATGGTTTGTAGTGTTGATGGACGATTTGAGATCCTGCTAACATGGACGCCATAGCAGCTGCACAGAATGAAATATACTGGCCCCAAGTCACTCCAGCAGGCATATTTATAGTGATGAATATTTCTTTATTTTTTCGTCCACTAAATTGTGCGCTTGTCTTTTCTTAAATGTGTTGTAAAAGTTAACTTCTCCGACTTTCCAATTTATCATAGAAAACTCTAAAGCGGCACCAAGTATGAAGAAAATAGGTAAAAACCTATACATGCCAAGAGTTTGTTTTCCAGGCCATTTGCTGACAACTTTATGAAACCAACCAATTCTCATTGCAAAATAATATCGTTAAATTTCAATCAGCAATAATGCAGCACTTCAGCAAATTAACGAATTACCCTGTTCAGTTACATAATAATATAAAAAAACGTAAATTCTCTTCTGTTTTTAGTAGAAGATATTATTTTTGTAGGTTATGATACTGACACACTGTCAATGTAAATTTTAATTTTTTAATGTGATGGTCTGAGGTGATAGGTGCCCATTGGTCTCTGTCAGTATAATATTATTTATTATACAAGACTGTGGCTATGTATCACTTAACCTAGTTTTATAGACAGGCAGCAGTACAACTGCAGACATGTCCGTACGTACAGCTAAAACATACTAAACAAAAACATCCTATCTAATGGTGTCTGTCTAACCTAAGCTGATATCAAAGTCATGTCAAATAAAAACTTTATGCTAGCTACTGGCTGCCCTAACATTTCACCGGCTTTGATTGACAGCCCTTTGTTTTTGTTATTGAACAAACCAACCTCAAAAAGTGCATAACTGCATATGCAAATAGGTAAACGAACGAAATACCAGATAAACGTATTTATGTAACATAATTATATGCTAGTGATGTTAAGTTCAAGTAAAAGTTATATGAAAATCGTAGAAAACGTCAACCCAATAAAAATTACAGAAGCTCGACATCTAAAAATTGGTTTTCAATGTTGGGGACTGCTATCTGATTATTATATAGAATCCGTCAAGATTGATCATCCCAGATCAGGACCTATTGAAACCACTGCTATCATTAGAGTAGCAGACTGTTCAGGTCAAGTTACATGTGCAGTTAAGGGGCCTTGTGTTGGTCTACTCTTTGGCCTAAGCCGCGAAAAATGG
>SJJU01072759.1:0-20923 GCA_012932125.1 Conopomorpha cramerella | reverse complement strand
TTTGTCAAGTATTTAAATGTGATAGATTTCAAATTATTTCCGACTATATCAGAATTTACTGCGTTGACCATTGCAGTGTACAAGAACCAGTTCTTATTTTGGGCACAACAATTATCCATCCAAATAATAAAGTTTTCTACGTCTCGCTCTTGATTTAGAAATGCAATTATTGAATCAATAATCTGAGGTGAATCTCTCCCTGCTATGCCTTCCTGCCACACCATGCAATAGTTGCTTTCAGAGTTTTTCTTAAGTGATGCAAATGTTTCATTAAATGCAATCAAGCGACTGATAAAGAATGCTTTCTTTACTTTTGGCATATGAGGAATTAGGATAACTTTTGTAAATCCATTGAAAACACCTTTAACTGCTGCCCCTCGTCTAATTGAGAATCATCCTTATATTCTTGTATAATAAAAAAATAAATGTAAAATTCCTTTGTTTCTTGTTTGATGTCTTCGCCCGTTTCCTCGCAATGTTCCTGATTTTTTTTATATGTAGCACATTCCCCACATATGTCACACTCTGGTGTATGTACTGAAACTCCTATGTCCTTCAGTACTTTGGTTGTTGTTTTTGGATGTTTCTCATTAAAATCCTTAAAAAGGTAGTTGACGGTCAAACCTGGCGGCAAATATCTCATGTTCGGAGCATTATGACGTCGGTAATGTGCCACTGCTGGATTAAAAGATAGAATGTGATCATTGATCAATTGAACGTCACATGTTTTGCCTCTCTTGTTGCCCCTATTTTCTTTTACGAGTTTACATAAAGGCGCTTTTTTTTAAACTTTCATTAGTTCTTGGATGACTGAATCAGATGTAAAGGGTTTTTCAATAAGGGCGGGTAGATTTTGAAACGAAATTAAACATGCGTATGAGGTATCAACAATTTTTTTTATTTATTTAGAAGGGCCATATATGCCATTAAGTATGGAAGATGACATCATTCAAATGCCCGCCTCGGCTTCTTACAGTGGCACGGATCCGAGTGGTCCAATTTTCAATTACTCTTCCGCATAGATCCGCATGGTAATGCAATAAAGATATTGAGTATTGAGTATAGATCCGCCTGAATTTGAGCGATGGCATGTGTTATGTTCGCCTTCAGGGCATCGGTGGATTGCGGATTATTTGCATAGACCTGCGACTTCAAAAAAACCCCGCAAGAAAAAGTCTAGCGGGGTTAAATCGCATGACCTTGGTGGCCAATTCACATCACCCCTGCGAGAATAACCTTAGTCTCAAATCGCTCATGCAGAAAGTCAATCGTGGCGTCCGCTGTGTGGCACGTAGCGCCATCCTGCTGAAACCACATGTCGTCTAGGTCCATATGGTTCAATGTGGGCCATAAAAAATTGGTTATCATCGTTCTGTAGCGCTCGCCGTTGACAGTGACCGCCTCACCAACGTCGTCTTCAAAAAAATACGGACCAATGACGCCGCCGGCCCAAAATCCACACCAAACCGTAACTTTTTGAGGATGCATTACCACCTGGTGAACCTCGTGTGGGTTTGTGTCGTCCCTTATACGGCAATTTTGCTTGTTAACAAAGCCATTCATCCAAAAATGTGCCTCGTCGGTAAAGATGATTTTTCGCCCGAAATTGGGATCCTCTTCCAAACGATTCGATGCCCAGGCCGCGAACAAACGACGTTGTCTATGGTCATTAATTTTGAGCTCCTGGGTCAGTTGAATCTTATACGGGTGTAACCCTAAGTCCCGTCGCAAAATTCGCCAAGCTGAAGTCTGCGAAAGGCCGAGTTCTTGTGCACGGGGAGGAATCGACTGCCTCGGGTTCTGCTGTACACTTTGACGGACCGCCGCGATGTTCTCGGCTGATCTTGCGTTTCTTGAACGTACAGGTGTGGGTTGATCGATTAACGAACCGGTTGTTTCAAATTTGGCCACCAAACGCTGAAGAGTCGACTGTGAAGGGCCACCACGTCTACCGTAAAATGGGCGCAATGCGCGCAACGTTTGCACTAACGAACACTTATTTAGATAATAAAATTTTATCATTTGTACGCGCTGTTCAATCGTGTAACCTGCCATGGTGATTTGGCATAAGCAACTGAATAATAAGCAAAAGATTTGACAATTGTCACCAAAACAAAATGGCCGTAACTAACGTAAAACGGGCTGTAACTTTTCCCAATAGAAGATTTTGGTAGGACTCTTCCACATTGAGACAATTTCAGAAGAACTTGATCCTCCTTCGGCTTGAGTGCGCCAATAGTCTTTGACCTAATACTCTCAAAAAATTCATTATCTTCAAGGTCTGTATTTGTCTTCACTCTATTACCTCTCCCTCCAAAGGAAGGCTTGTCATTAATTTGAAGAAGGGTTGGGTCCGATCTAATATAGTTCTTGGCCATTCTATTGAGTTCCCTGGCATAAGTAGTTACACAATTGGCTAGTTCAGTAATGAAACAGTCATCCTTCAGTCTGATTGTTGAGTAATTTAACTCAGATGAGAGAGCTCTGATCGTAAGGGTCGGTATCTGACTATCTACATAGCAATATGACCCACATGAACTATTGACGACGTAGCAAACTGACTAGTCGTGATTTAGCCTAGGTCTTCTTTTTGACAATATCGCAAAAAATTTAGGTAGCAAAATGACTACATCGCTTAAGTGTCCAGTTTATGTTTTGTTTAATGATTGTACAGTCAATTGAAACTACATAAATGAAACAAATGTTTTTTTAATAACTAAGCATGCAGTAGGTACCAACTTAAAATACATTCTTAAATAACATACGGTATATAGGTAATCTTAATTCTTATTTTTTTTACTTCAAGAAATTTTTGATTCGTACTATATATACTATTATATATTATATTTTTCAAAAATTTCAACGGTCCAATTTCTTTTTGCTCAAGCTTTTGTGCTTCTTGCTGAAGTTTTTTCTCAAAAAATGACATCTTTTTTTTCCGATTTGAGGCTTGAAAAAAACTTCCACGGACCACCACATCTTGGAAGCGTGCTTCTCTTTTTAGATGGAATAGAAAATTGACCAAAGTTGGCTTTTGATGTAGTCGTACCCCAATGCGTCGATGCCATGCCTCCAACGTATTGGTGGTTCTGTGCCTTTCTTTGCAGCAGGAAATTAGTGAGGGATTTTTTAACCACTGACGTTGAAAGTATTTTTCGAAGTCCTTTGTATTTTCACTAGACATTTTCTCCATAATCTCTTCCCATGCTTCAGGTATAAGCGATTCAGGCAAAAGTGGTAAATTTTTCACTAAAGTGACCATACGTCTACCTCCGGGCGCATCAGTCAAGCCAGTTTTAACAGCATTCTTTTCAATCGCTTTCGTGAAGTGGAAAAAACACCCGGACAATTTGACTCCTGTGAAAACCTCTCTGCAAGCTGAAATTTGGGCCATTTCAAAGTCACACTTATAGTACTTTATGTTAATCTTAAGTACATCACGAATTACCGTGAACAATGAGGTGTACGCCTTTTCAGTTTTGTTCGGCATCAATGCGTAGACCATGGGCTTGACATTGGTAGTGTCACTACAGCTGTTAATGTCAACAAATACAGTAAACAGTTGATAAAATGGGCTGGGGACTGTCTTGAATGTGCCGTCCCCAAAGACTAATTTACCTTGGTCAGCACAAGACTTCAAAACTCGTCGACATGTAGGGCTACAAAACACCATTAACTTATTTTGTGCATCCAATTCATACTCGCACACTAGGAAATCTTTTTTTAACAATCCAGGAATACATACATCGATGGATTTCGTAAATTCGGTTTTGGCTACGTCTAAATATTTCCTTCTTTTTCTATGTAAACTGTCTTTAACCGCTTCGAAGGGTTGCATTTGCGTGGTAGATGTAGGGTTTTGATTCACGAAATCCATAATAGCATTTTCGTAGTTTTTCTTCACTGCTGACATGTTCTCGCATACTTTCTGCTTAGCAGTTTATAATATCAGTTCCCTATGCATTTTGTCCATATTTTTCTCACAACAATGTAAAGATTCTTTTTTTCTTACTATCATTGCTGTTTTATCGGGGTTCAGCGATATAGATGCACTGCACTCACTCCTGTTAGAGCAACGCCAAAACGAATTGTTATTAGAATATGTTCTAACAAAATTAAATCGATATCCGCCACACCAAACCACTGCATCGTTTTTTATAAAATTTAGATTGATATTCGACATCGTAGTTGAAAATATTCAATAGGAAGGTTATTCAAAATACTAAATATGTACGTCAATGTCATTGTCTAAAGACACTACATATTGTTTTATTTATCGCATAAACAAGTGGCCAGTACTTCAAAGTAGAACGAGGAAGCTACTCAAAAAATAGGTACCTACCTAAGAACTTTGATTGTTATCAGGATTAATACGCTGTTGTATGAGACAAAAATAAAACAAAATTTTGTTTTAACTGTACTGGGATTATAATACCTACGTGGTCAAAGAATCTATGTAGTCAATTTGCTACCTACATTTTTTGCGATATTGTCAACAAGAAGACCTAGGCTAAATCACGACTAGTCAGTTTGCTACGTCGTCAATAGTTCGTGTGGGTCATATTGCTATGTAGATAGTCAGATACCGACCCGATCGTAACTAAAATACTAACATTTCTGAAAGACTTCTTAACTAAATTATCCCGGGACATAATGATGAAGTGCACTCTCAGTACATTAGCCTTGAACCTCATGTTTGTAGAAATATCCTGTTTCCCTGACGCATCTTTTCCACAGTGCCTCTAAATCTTCATTGATAGCCTTCCTTTCTGTTTCTGAAAAAGACCCAGATGCTTGATCATTATCTCGGTCGATGTTAACCTTCCTGTAAGAGGGCTGTTGCATTGAAAGAAAGTGCAATTGCTTAGTTGTGCTCACAGTGGTTGTCCTTGTAGGTTTGGGTGGTGCAGTCGGGTTCGTGATAATGGTAGTCATTAGTAAGGTTTTGTCAGAATCCTCATGACTTAAAATGTTCGTTGATGAATTAGTATCCTGTCTGGAGTTTTCATAAAGATCAGTAGCAGGTTGATCCTTAAGTACAGAAACGCTTATTAAATCAGAATCTTTTGAAGCTGCCTTCTTAAATTCATTTTCAAGGGCCTCCTTTAGTTTGTTAGATCCAGCATCGGACAGAATGTCATCCGAATCCCCAGGCTAACGATATATGTTTATTGTAGATATATTAAACCAAATTTCCACAATGCTGTATTATTTTCTGAACACTGAACCTCTTGCAGAAGTTTTGTTTTTATAGAGTCAGCACTGATCTTCATCCCTGAGCTCTCCAATCCCATGATCATTGGCTTATAAGTTTCCGGTAAGCCAGCTAACATCAATGTTCCGAGCCATTCATCATCAATGTCGAAATTTATGTTCCTCAGTTTATGAGCGGTCGACATTATCTTATTTACATAATTCATCTACATTTCGTGAACTATCCAGTGTAGTTGTGATGAGATCTCTTAACAAAGCCACTTTTCTATATAACCCGCTGTCATCAAAAGCCTGTCTCAAACTATCCCAGACTTCTTTACATGTGGTAGCACTCTGTACATGCACGTAGATGATCGGATCTAACAGTAGAATAAGCTTAGATTTTGCTTTTGTTTCTTTTCTGGCGTCGTCATTGGTACCTTCAACACAGCTCCACAAATCTTCAAGTTTAAAATAGGCTTCTACGGCAAATTTCCAGCTCGCATAATTGTCTCTTCCGACGAGTCGGTCAATGTGAAATGGATTATGACCTGTAGCTGACATTTCACGACGTGTATTCAGTTGAATAAACTCTTAGTGGCAATTCTAGGTTAGGTTATGCGGTAACCTCAGAATTGTATGAGATTTTACGCCGCTGCCGGTTATTTTTACTGCGTTAATTACTTCAACTGATTCTTCAGCAACCACGCTCTGCTACCATGTTGATATTTGATTGTAAATCAGTGAATAAAATAACGTATTTAATTGCGACTATTTAATTTAGAGATTTTAGAGAAAATACAATGACCAGACGAACAAAAGACAGAGCAATAATCAAAAAGAACACAATGTTGCCAACATCCAACCACAGAGGCCGAGTGTATGGCGATGGCATGGCCGTGAGTGAGTAAAGTCAGAAGGCAACATAAGAAAAATAAAAGAATGGCTGCGTTCTTATTTACCAACACTCCCTACTAGCTTCACTATGCAGCTAGTGATAGGGTTGATATGGAGGGACCTTGGCACATTTTATGTTGTCCACTGGACGGGACACTTTTCTCAGGGAAAACATCATTAAATGTAAAGTTAAATTCTTGTTTGTAAATGGTTCCAGCATGGTAGCTGACAATTTAACTAAGGGTGTAACACTTGCAAAACATTTGTATTGTATTAACAATATGGGATTGCGTTCTAGAGGGAGTGTTGGTAAATAAGAACGCACCCATTCTTTTATTTTTCTTATGTTGCCTTCTGACTTTACTCACTCACGGCCATGCCATCGCCATTAATTTACTTACACATTATTTCTTTTTTCAGATATGTGATAGTGATTTAAACATATTGAATATTGATGCAACATTTGGTGGATCTACACATGATGCTTATATTTCTTCTTGCTTCACCAGAATGGAGAAAATTTTTGGTTTCTAGGTATGAAAACCATCTGTTATTGTGAACTCTGTAAATGTATGTATCTAACATACTTTTATTTTTAGGCGACTCTGGATATCCACTGAGACCATGGCTGCTAACACCCATAGTGAATGCGATGCGAAGGATGCTAGTGCTGAGCAATACTACACAGACATTCACTGTCGCAGTGGGAACACTGTGGAGAGGTGCATAGGAGTGTTAAAAGCGCGTTGGAGGTGTTTATTGGCACACAGAGTACTGCATTATAACCACCATACAATGGCAAACATTATTAATGCAAGTGCTCTGCCAGCACCACACATGCCTCCTGATGAAATCCTACGTAAGCAACGTCTCCAGGATGGGGATGCTAATGCACCGCCTACATCATCATCCGCTGAGGAAGCTCAACATCTTGAGCGAGGGAGGCAACAAAGGGCTGCTATAGTTCAGCGTCTATGGGTTAATAGATAATAAATACATGCCATGTTGTATTTTATTATAGTAAATATGTAATAATTTAGTTAATTTGTATAGGTTTAATAAAGTTAATAAGTATATGGTTAAATAAGTTAATGTACTGCTAAGTGTTAATTGAAAATAAAAAAAACATCATGTTTAAAATTTTCTTGTATTATTTTATTCTCCTTCACAAGTCTTTAAAATAATACTGGATATTTTATAGGTAGGCACTCATAGGAATTTAATAAATATCTAAATAAACTTATATAAACTTGTATTGATTATAATTAATTATATATCTATAGGGTAAACTAACAAATGTGAAAAAAAAAATTACATAATAGGGCAGAACTCAACTTACACTATATCTATACTTTGGTAGCTAGTCAGTCTTAAGCCCCGTATTCATGGTAAACATTTGTTTAGCAACATTTGATCAACATTGTTGATGAGCGGAGAGAATGTTGCTGGAAACTTTGTTGAAATAAATTCAGGTTGTCCACACACCAGTCTGCGTTAAAATGTTGCCCGAGGAAGTAGTGTTGTTTTGTTCTCTGTATCCTCTGTATATGGTTCTACCATTACAAAAAAGAGAAAAAGATGGTGGATTCGAAACTATCTTCTGCAGAGAGAAAATTTGATGAGTGACCTCAGAATGACAGATGGATCATTTATTAACTTTACGAGAATGTCGTAATGTGATTTCGAACATCTTCTGGAAATGATTGGGCCGTCAATAGTCAAAAGGGAAACAAATATTCGTCAGCCAGTTTCACCTCAAACGAGGCTGGCTATTACATTACGATATCTTGCAAGTGGAGATTCATACACATTCAGAGTATCAAAACAACTGATCAGCAAAATCGTACCAAATGTATGTCAAGAACTAATTAATTCACTATCAGGATATGTCAAGGTAGGTACAAAACCGCTTTTTGTGTAATCAAGTATTTTAATAATAAAATTAAGTATTTTAGAAATAACAAAATGTACAGTATATGCTATTGTGTTGATTCATCACTGAGATAGTTAACTAAGTTGAATATAGCCGAAGGTTCTGTGTCGTCTTGTACTGCATCTAGTGTATTTGTTTCCCGTATTTCAGTTTCCTGGACATCATTTTGTGTTGATGATGGATGAGAAGATGCCGTTTGATATCCATATGTATTATATCGTCCTATTTTTAATTCATACAGTATATTATTAATATGATACTTTGCCTGTGTCACGGCTCGGTCATCTTTAACACTTCTTAATTCAGCAGCAATATATTCACCATAAATATCAAATGGATCCTTCTTCTCCTTCTCATCCATCTTTTTTTCGCACTTTTCAAAACCTCAAATATTTCACTTAATTCATCTGTCTTATTTCTTTTCCTCGAAGATGTAGATGTTGTAGCATTCGATGAAGGCCTTGGTGATTGAGATGGCTCTAACTCCATATCACTTTCAAGTGCATTGTTTTCATCCACCTGTAAATTATCATCTTAATATTATTTTTTATTTTGTAAGTTCCAAGTTCGGATTAGGAATGGAAACAAATAAGTCGTGAATTCGAAATACGATGGAATTTTCCACATTGCATTGGAGCATTGATGGGAAACACGTTTTGATTGTAGCGCCAAAGAATTCTGGAAGTGAATACTACAATTATAAAAATCAGTTCAGCATGGTACTTTTGGCAATTGCAGATGGCAATTATAACTTTATATACGCAAATTGTGGAGCTAAGGGTCGATTGTCCGACAGTGGAGTATTTCAAGAAACACGCTTTTATAATGCATTGTTAGAGAACTCACTTAAACTGCCACGTCCTGAACCAATAATTCAAGGTGGACCAGAAATGCCATATGTTATTATAGGTGACAGTAGTGCTTTCGCGCTAACCGAGAACATGATGAAACCATATCCTGGCATTCACGATCGTGGGAATAAAAAGCGTATATTAAATTACAGACTATCAAGAGCTAGGAGGATTATACAAAATGTTTTTAGCATTTTATGTGTGGTATTTCGTGTCTTCACTAAGCCTATTCCATTAAAACCAGCTAATTGTGAACTCGTGGTAATTACTTGTGTATATTTACATATTTTTTTAAGACGTAACACAGTTTCCAGATCCATATATACACCTCCACAAACATTTGATTTTGAAGACGCTGAAGGTAACCTAATAGAAGGTTCATGGCGAAGGGAACTAGGTTCGTTTCCTATGAGCAATTTGCAAAGACGGGGCAGACCTGCATCACAATCTGCTTTTTGTATTAGAGAACAGTTTGCCGATTACTTTTCAACTCCAGAAGGAAGTGTTCCATGGCAAAATAATGTAGCGTAATCTTAATAATTTTACAGACAACAGTACAATAAAAATTATATACAAAAACAACTTACTGTTTTATTCATAGTATCCGTTTCACCAGAAGTGGTTGCACCACATAACAAAAATTCCATTTGTGGTGGTTACATTTTTCTATTGCGCCGCTGCCTGTAGTTTTCTTTGCCGACAACTTTTTTTTCTCTCTAGTAAACTGAGTACGCAGTACATGTATTTTAGTTTCCACGTCTTTTTTGGGTACATTTAGGGCTTGAGAAATTTCTTCAAATGCATCGTTTTTTTTTGTTTCTATCTTTGTATTCTTTTATAGAAGAATCCCATATTAGTGGTTTAGATTGAAACAATTCGATTAATTGCATTATTTAATCATTGCTCCACACTACCGCCATATTTATAAACTGTTGCAAACACGTCCACACACGTCAACATTTGTTGCTAAACTGATGTTTACGCTCGACAGGCGAGAGCTTGTCAACATGCAGTTATCAACTCCGCAACACGCAGTGTTGCCAGCAACATGTTGACAGCAACTCGGCAACATGTTTATGCAATCATGTTGATAAACAAATGTTTACCATGCATACGGGGCTTTACACAACTCTTGAAAACTGTGTTTTTAATTGGCCATTGTCACGGGGTAAGGGGATAGATAACTAAAAATCATCAACCTCTTTCAATCCTTTTTTGACATAAATTAGATTAATCTATTGATTTAGAATGTGATTTCGTTGCCTCTAGATTCAGCTAAGATACGGGATGATTCAGCTAAGATACGGACTGATTCAGCAATCTTTTCTTCAGCAGCAATCCTCGTCTGTTCTAGTTCCATCACCGAGTTGTGGTTTACAGTGAATTGTGAACTTGGCATATCTGTAAAAATAATCCACTATAAGTATATATTATCAGGGTATGTTAGACACATAAATAGTGAGTGTAAGGGTAACTGTTACCTTAAGTTTGGTAACTTACTTAATCTACGCCTTGTTATTTGTCGAGAACGTCGCGGGTTGCTATGTCTACTGGCAGGACTCACGGTCCCCATCATGGGATGGGACTCGCCACGGTCTGATAAATAGTAAAAAAATATAAATTTACTGTGAAAATTTAACAGGTCCAATTAATTTTATAAGTAAAGGAAGGATACATTTTCAAAAAACTTACATTCTTCTTGTGGTACTGCATCTTTCGTTGAAGCAGCAGCAACTGGTGAGGCCGGTATCACAACTCTTGCTAAAAGTTAAACAAATTTATTTTTACTTGTATGCACAATATCAGGATAGTAATTTTAAAAATTGAAAATAACCCTTAGGTACTTACAGATTCTACTGGTGTGCCCTCTAGCAGATGGTGAATTTAGTATGAGTCCTGTTTTCAGTATCTGGTACCTCAATAACTATTTCTTCCTGAACTGAAATTTATGAACAAATAATGATTAATTTTATTAAATGAATGACTTAACAAAATAATTATTTTATTTATTTATCGTTTGATCACTTTCAATCAATTACCCACCTAAATTATTTTCCAATGGCACAATGTTCTGATGACTGTCAATATTTTGCTCCACTTGTGTGGAAGATGATGCAGGTGAAGGCTGAAAAATAAAATTGCAAGCATTATGTACAAAGTAAGTAGACAATACAAAAAAATAGTACAATATAACTACATACAAAAGCAGGTACTCTATGCTGTGTATCACCAAAAATAGCCGCTTCTCCAATGATAGCAAGGACTTTTTTGTCAATGTCATTTAGATCGCTTAAATCTGGGGGCCCTCCGCCAGTAGACCTAATAGAGTGATTTCGTTGGGCAGCCCGAGATTTTGTTTTGTGTTTTAGATCTGCCCAATACTGTAACAAACATTGGTATAATTATAGTAATTAAAGTATTAGTAGTATATTCTAAGTATTAGGTAAGCTTAAGTAACCATAAAAAACATTGTGGTCAATGTTCAACTTACCCGTTTCCAACGCTTTCCCGTTTTTGTTGATCCGTAGTTATTAATTGTACCAGGACAGTTGCAAAGAAAAGTTGAAAATGTAGACAAATAATTTCAGGTTATCTGTCTACGCAAAAAAGTATAAAGTTTTCAAAAACATAAACATTTACCTAGCGTGTAAATATCTTCAAAACAACAGTCAACATATTAAATAAAACAATAATCAGTCAACAAATATTACCAATACTAAATAACTGAACTTAGTTTAGGTAGTACCTACTAATTAAGTCTACCATCTCTACTATAAACTTCTACCCTATTCAAAACAAAACAATAGTCAAATACCTACATAACTTTGTTACCATAAACTGTTAAACAGATACTTACTAATTATATTTAACACGTGTTTGTCTTAAAGACATTCTAAAGATCAGATTCTAAAGAAAATATCTATCATCTTAAATCCTACGTAATCTTAAGAATAATCAAATAGGAACATTACTAACGTTACAATCAGCCTTTTAATTAATTTATAGTTCTCATCTGATTCACAACTCCTAAATTACGTGTGGCGTAAGTTATCATAAAAGTAATGGTGGTCCCTATGCATAAAAGGTTTAAGACTCTGGACGCTATCAAATTTACCTTGATCAATTTTTTGAGGAAAACCATATAAGTTTTCCAACGGTTCATCATTTGAACGAATGCGTTGTGGAAGACGTTGCCATTCTTCTGGGTGACGAAGCTTATAGAAGACTGTTCCTTCCTTGTAGAGTAAGCCTCTTATATCAGTTACTGTTGGATCCCCGGTTTTCTTTCCTGGACGAATGGAAGAAAACTGACTCGATTTCTCATATTTTTTTAATGCTGAATAATCTAAATGATGGACAATATAAGGTAAAGCTGGACGAGCAAGCTTCATCGTATTGACATAGTCGTTAGGAGTGTAAATCGGAGCCTTAAAGAGACGTTCTAATGTTGAATGAACACTATCAACTTCCATCATTGTGTGCCCTTTTTCTAAAATAAGCTGTTCAATTTATATGTCGAATTCCATACATAGAAAAAGAAGGGCTGATGAAAGCACTTTGTTTCTATTTTGGTAAGTGCACCCATCTGATATAAGAATGAATTTACTGTACCCGAGTGGTATCTTGGATCTCAGAAATTCGACGACGCAACTTGCAAATTCGTTAGCAGTTACTCCACCATCACCTTCATGCCATACAAACAAGTGGACCTCCTTATGATTATTACAATAAACTGTGAAATTATGAAGTTGCAGCTTTTGTTTGTAGTACTGCACAGAAACATTCAATTTTGGACTGAGCAAGACGCCTTGTACATCCATGGTGATGACTAAAACATCAGAAGAACATTTACTGATTGCTTCTTTTTTGGCAGCATAGGCTTCGTTTTTCATATCAAAGTGAAGCTTATATTGCTCTTCTGAAATGTTACCTTCTTTGTATGCAGTACATGAATCGCATTGGTCTTTACGAGGTTTATAAATAGATATTTTTTGTTCCTTCAAAACAGAACAGAATAATTTGCGATGCGCTGGTCTGTGATTATTGTCATTGCACCATTGAGAATACACTCTGTACATATGAGATTCGCTATGAACAGTATTTTCCACGTAAATTCTGCTTGAGGATGCTCTGCAGTAGTGACTCGGCATTTTCGGTAGTAAGTTTAGCCATTGCTGAACGATAACCGTCTTTGGTGTTCCCGGTACAGCTACTTGTACATTTTCTGACCTTGCTCTTGCGACTATTCTTCTTTCTTGCTCTTCTTTACTTTTTACAATCTGTTCATTATTCAAATCCTTTATCCATTCAGTCAGAGTGTCATGCTTCAAATCTAGTGTAGATAAAAAGAATTTTTTGTACACACGGATAAGCTCATTATTTTCATTTGGCAAACGGTAATCAAATCCATTTTGTTTCGCTTGAGCATTGACATTCTCAGCTTTTCTTCTTCTGAGTACAGGGCGCACACGAACTAAATTTTCCCATGAACTTAAATTCCAAAAATAACTGAAAATAGCCTGACGTTGGTCACCCGCTATATCACCACAGATATAACTTCTAGCTGTTTTTAATATGTTCCCATGGGAGCAAGGTATTACGATAAGTAAACAAAACACAATTTTCAAGGAGTCATTATCGCCAAAAGAAAAACTAGCAGTATGCCTCAGGTAACATTTATTTAAAAATTAGTTTCTATCATAGTGTTATATTGTTTAAGCAAACTGGAATCATCAAATAATATTTTTAGCATCAGAAGTGTTATTGAATTAAAAAAAAACAATTTTACAATGACCTAACCTTTATTACAGTTCATTTTAATTAAACAAAGAAAAGGTAAAGAGAACCAAACACACACAGCAAATGTATGATAGAAAGTAGGTACACGAAATATAGCAAATGAAATCGAACAGAGACTCGAAGATGGCTTACGTGACTGGAGCTCGATTCACCGCCTTTTCAACCAACAAACGGACAACCTTTCGGCTAGACGTTATGAGGGCGAATGAATTGAGCTCCACCACGCGCGTGCCTTTTATAGGTTGTACGCGGGTACTCGGTTCAAAGCTAGCATCCTCTTTTCACAATCCTTTCAATTAATTCATACCAACATCTCTTTCAGTAAATTCTTACGAACTCTTTTCTCGCACACATCATCCTATTCACATATTCACACATGACATGTAAACGTTTGCTTCGATAACCATCCTCTTCGGTTTCGATGCTGCGCTGAGTCATGCGTGGATCGCGAAGCTCGATGACGCTGAGTCTCGCCTTGAAAGCTGCATACTTTTCCTGTAACATAACCCGACTAAGCGCTTGACGCTGAAACGGGTTCCCGACTAAGCGTGTCCCAACGCTGAAACGGGTATTCCCTAAGCGTGTTATAACGCTGAAACGGAATTATAAATACGCCCCGACTAAGTACCATGCACTGAAACGGGTTCCCGACTGAAACGGGTAGGTAGGTACCTATGTACCAACAAGCACACAGTAATACTTGCACACTCAAGTTAAAATGCTTTCTTCTTACAATCGAAAAACGCAGCGCAAGTCTCTGGACACCATTCACCTCGCCATAGCACCATATGCTGAGCCGCAGCTTGCGTTTTCTTGCCATAGCTGCCACTTAGCAGCTTTAGTTCGTAGCGGCCGCTAGGCAGGACTCCGACGACTTTGTAGGGTCCGCGCATGCCCGAGTCCAGTTTGCCAGTAGACTGTGAACACTTGATAACAAAAACAAGGTCATTCAGTTTGAACACTCGTGGTTCGTGTCGGAGTTTGTTAGCCCGGTTGTCCTGCTGCGCCTGATTGTCCCGCAGGCGCTGACGCGCCCTGTCTCGTGTCATCTCACGTACGGCTTCCCGATTGGGGTTAGGTTCGTGAGCCGCAGTATCACCAATGAGTACTCGAATAGCAGGGGTAGTACCAGTAATCCCGATCAGGAGGTTTAGCGCTTAAGTGTCTGTCGTCTTTTGCTTGGTAATGTTCAGAACAAGCTGCAGTTTCCACAGCGTCTCTGACCACGAGGCGTCCCTGTAGGTTGCCTCAACTCTTATCATGTTTAACACGGTTCTCACGTACCTTTCGACCTGCCCGTTGGCGTGGTGCATCTCGGGAGTGATGTAGTGCAGATCACAGCCAAGGTCCATTAACCAGATGGCAAATTCTCGCGCCTCGAACATACGTCCTTTATCGGCTATCAGTAGTTTGGGTACTCCGAACAGTGACACCGCCTGTGTCATTATTCCTTTCAGTTCTAACGCGTCCTGCCGATACATGGGAAATAACAAGCAGAATTTAGTAAAGGCATCGACTATGACGAGAACATACCTGTACCCGTCAGACGTTGGTAACGGACCTAATGCATCCATGTATGGTGTCGAAGGGCTGATCTGGTTTTTCCCATGACGTGATTTTCTGTAATGGTGCTCGTGGTACACGCTTTTTCGAAATGCAAACTATGCAGTGTCCTACATACTTGGCAACAACCTGTCGAAGGCCAGGAAACCAGAAGTGTTTCAAGATCAGATCGATGGTGTTTTGTCGACTCCGATGTGTTCATGCTCGTCGTGAAAAACTCGCAACAAACTTAGCCGGTGGCCCTTTGGTATGTAGCAGAGCAGGCAATCGTTTTCTCCGACAGCATTGTAGCGATAGTATAATAACTCGTTCTGTACTACGTACCGGTTTGCGTCTAGTTTGCCGTCCTGCAGTTCGGCTGCACAAAGTTAAAAACAAGCAACTATGTATTTGCAAGTTTTACAGGAGAGCGAAAAAACGGTTTTCACCTTTAAATTGCAATAGCTCCTTAACTAATGAACCAATGTCCATAATTTTTTGATATTATATATATAATTATGACTTTTTTAATAATGTACAAAAAAATATAAAACCATGTGTGCCATTTCGTCAATGCAGGCATCACTTATTTTTATCCAAATTTAAACAAAGGTTTTTGTGTGATTTAAAAAGTTAAATACAAGCAACTGACTTACTTGGATTGGCTGATAAAAAACAAGTAACTGACTATTTACTTGACTTTAGCATTAACAAGTAATAATAACGTAGTTGCTGAATAGTTAAATTTACTCTAGTTTTATTGAAGTGAGTGGTAATTGTAAAGTTTGTTAATACCCGTCAAGTAGAAAAATTTACTAAAACTCGGGCGTGAACATTTAGTAATATTTATTTAAAATTAAAAACAATGGCATGCATACCTAATAACTGACACATAAAAATTTGTTCGAAAAAATAAGTCCTTATTGAATCAATTAAAACCTTTAAAAAGCATTGTCTACTAATTGACCCCCACTAACTAAATCTGCAGAATGTGCATCATCCGGTAAAGATTCCCAAAATACTTGTCTGTTAGAAGGCATGATTGGTACAAGCTTTTCTATTATTTCCTTCTTTTTTGAAGAACGTAATCCTCGAACTGTAGTTATGTTTTTAGGTAATTGGCGAAATTTGCAACGTGTTTGGAGGAGATCCACTTTAGTGTAAGACTCCTTGAATGATTTCTTGTATAACATGAACTTCTCACCTCTTGTGAATTTGACTTCTACTACATCTGACAATTTTACTGTATCCATCTTAGCTTTCTTTTTCTTTTCCCAGTTTTTCTTCAGGAATAACCTCGATCACTACATTTTGTTTCCGGCTTGTCTGAACGCAATCTTTATAATCGCTGAAGTCGAAAATATTTTTGACCTTTTTGAAGTTTTTTTCTATATTCCCGTGCACCCCATCAGCACTCATGTGCGTATGACCTATGGTGAGATACTTAAGTGTTATAGTCTCAATATTTGTGTGTGTATTTAATATACCTAATGACGATGGCAGTCAACAATATCCAATTTTTATTTTTGGCGCAACAATTATCGCACCAAAATGTAAAGCTTTTTGCATCCCTTTCGCTGAGAATCAATTTGTAAATGGCATCCACAATATCCTTGCCATCTCTTCCACCTGTCGCTTCATGCCAAACCAGGCACTTCGAGCCTTCCTTAGTTGGTTTTGTTAATCCACAGAATGTCAAATTAAATGCAATCATTCGGTTTGTAAAAAAACAGTCCTTGACTTCCGGTATCATCGGTAGCAGTACCGATTTTTGTAGATCCATGGAGTATATACGCTCTTCATTTAGCGTTTCTCTTTTTGAATCTGTGCTATATGAGTCCGTAGCTTCCTTGGCTTTATTTCGGTGAATGTTCATTTGGCAGAGAGTCTTTAACTCCGGTACAGTTTTAAAAGATTACTTTCAGCTAAAGATGTTTCAAAAGATAAACAATTAAAGCATTTGTCATTTTTAGAGTCCCAGGAGCTGGCGCACTTGCTTAACATTGGCCGGAGGCGTAGAGTGGACCAATGCTTCTACCTTTCGCGGGCTCGGCTTAACCTGACCTCGACTAACTAATCTACCTAAGTACTCTACTTCAGTAGTTAGAAAGGTACACTTTTTAAGGTTTATGGAAAAACCTGCTTCTGTGAGAGTACCAAGTACCTCGCGTAAAAGAGCTATTCCTTCGGGAATAGTACTGCTCAGGAGCAGTACATCGTCGACATAGACTAAGACTTTACCCGCATTAATAAATTGACGTAGAGTTTCGTTAATTATTCTTTGGTAGACAATTGGGGAGTTGGCTAATCCGTAGGGCATTTTGAGGTACTCAAAGTGCTCCTCGGGAGTCACGAAGCCGGTTAGGTGAATGCACTCTTCTTTAATCGAAATTTGAAAAAAATCGAAATCCCGTAGCCATATCAAGGCTTGAAAAGAACGTGTGAGACCCCAGCCGATCGATACGATCGTCAATAAGGGGAAGAGGGTACCTATCTTTGACTGTTATCCTATAAAGGGCCCTGAAATCGACACAAAGCCTGTCTGAGCCGTCCCGTTTTTTAACGAAGATGATAGGACTGGCATATTCAGATTAGGACTTCCTAATTATCCCTTTCTCTAACAGTTCGTTAGTAATTTCCCTCGCCTTTAGTTTTTCAAGATGAGAGAGCTTGTAAGGGCGATAAACAACAGGGGTAGGGTCGGTGAGTTTAATCTCCATTTGTCCTGTCGTAACGGTCGTCGTGGCAGTACCTAAAATAAGATACTTAGAGAATTCATCAATAACCGCCATTAAATCATCGCGTTCTTTGTCTTGAAGAGGCGTATCGATTTCCGTTACGACTGGTTTGACGGAGTTGACGACAGGCTTCTCTGACGAGTGTGTTAAGTACTGGGCATCTTTGGTACGCACGTATACTACGCCGTCGCGATTCAACACGTCTGTACCAATAATAACGGGAGCATTCATACACGACGCGGGCACAACTACTAGGTCTGCCTCGATAGATATGCCGGAGAACTCAAGAGTTGTTGTTATAAATGTAGTGGCGATGATGTCACTATCACTTATCCCTCTTAAAACGCAACGTCGTTGCTTTGGCTGACACGGTAGGTATTGCAAAACGTCTGAAGAAATTAACGACACATTGAGTGCTCCGCTGTCTATGAGAACGTCTATCGGGATGCCTTCAATAACAGCAGTTGTTATATCGCTATCGCCTGTGGGGTTAGATTGCTTAGAGCACAAATTTACGTTCCGTTCATTGCGCGTTTCCGAACGAGCCTTAGCAAAACACGTGCTCTCTGTGTGTCCCGGTTTCTTGCAAAACGTACAAGTGATACTTTGTGTATGATTAGTGGATTGAGTCTGTTTTGGTGGTATTTTCAATTTCTTACAGTCGCGCCTAACGTGTCCACGTTCGCCACATCCAAAGCATTTATTTTCGCCTATTATTGATGAAGGATTTAGGGGCCGTTTCTTTGGCACTATTTTCGTACGAGTTGACGGGGGATCATATTTAGGTCGGCTAGGTTTAACGTAAATGGATAGGAACGACACTAGATTTTCAGGCGTAAGGGAGGCATTAGAAGCGGCAGCTCGAACATGGGCGTTATCTATGCCACGTATGACAATAAGCGTTCTTAAGTCATCAGTAAGGCTCTGAACTATGCGTAAACGCAATAAAGTGCGACGCGCGTATTCCGCGTACGTTTGATATGAATCGGATGTTTTCTTCATCGCTACATACAAGATGTTTGCATAATCCTGCTTATGTGGGCACAACGGTTTAAACTCGGCCTTAAAGTTGGACCACGTACAGTCGTTTGTAACCCATTCTGATAGCCACACTTTCGCATCACCCTTTAGACATAGTGCCACCCGAGAAAGACATTCATACTCATTCCAGTTGTTTAAATGTTTAGCGCGGTCAACTTCTTCGCACCAAACATCAACGCTATTAATCGCGGGGTCGAAATTGGACACAAAGAAATTATTACCCTTGTTAGGCTGGACCGATTTGATTGCCTCTACCAAAGCTTGTGCTAGCGTAGAAGATTCGGATACAGGCGGGACGAAAGCACTAGACGGTCCCCGACAGTCCAACTCATGTGGCACTGAGCGTAGGTGATCATGATTTGGCAAACGACTACTAGGTTAACCACTCAACTCTACCGTTGGTCTAGCTATACGTGGCGTCCCTAAAGCGGGTTGCCGTTCATACGACGTCCGTTCGCGACGAAGACGGTGTCTTTCGGGGATCAGACTACTTCTCCGACGACCTAGAGACCTGCTTTTAGTACGAGAACGTCGCCTATTTTCGCGCCTTTCCCGTGAACCACGCGATTCACGAAGCCTTCGAACGTGGCGCGAGGACCGCGACCTATTACGAGAGCGAGTCCTAATGTACGACCGAGAACGCTCTCTGAGCCAGCGGCGACACAGAAAAGACGTAAGACGCGGACGGGGCGTGGACCCGTTGCAGACAGGGCGCCGTCACGACTTTTTAAAACATATAGAAAAGACAGGGCAAGGGCGTGACGGCCGGCACACAGACTGGGGCCTCCTATCATTCCACCGTCCGATTTTGATCCAACAACATGTCTTCTTCTGAAGATGAAGACGTATTGACACTGGTAAATCTCGCTAATCTGCAGAGGGTTAGACGTTACTGGGTACATCCGGTATGGCTAAGCAATGGACAGAATAGATTTTTAAAAATAATGGAGATCTACATTATTATCCTGATCGTTTTCAAGAAGTATACAAGATGACTCCACAATGTTTTAACATTATTATGTCTAAAGTTAAAAATGCGTTGCAGAAAAACAACACAAATTGGAGAGAATGTGTATGTCCTGAAGAAAGATTACTTATAACGCTAAGGTAAGTGAAACAAATAATCCTTAATCATTTTTATATTTTGTTTTAACCCTTCAAACAGGTAGACAGCAGACACAATAGGTAACCAATTATTGTCGGGCTACCGGTAGCCTCTCAGGGCTTGACAAATTAACAAAATGTAAAATTATCAAACATAATAATCAATTATTTCAATTGCAATGAGGAAGATCGGAATTATTTTTTAGTGTAGAAAAATCAAACAAAAAATATTCATTTCAAATGTTACAAAATTGACATATTCCTCATTGTTTCAAACACTTTAAATCGATTAGGGGAATGCTTTATTGTAATACTGTGTATTGGGCATATTGTCTGTTAATGAAACCGAAATTACCGAATAAGGTGACAAGTTTAAATACGTTGGGTCTTCATATTGTCGAGAGTCTTCAATATGCTGATAAACCGATGAAGATGGATTATTTTGCATGGTCTGCTGCATCACAGGAGGAGGCGCGATATTCTGAACAGTCTGCTGTGGAGCGCTTAGAGCTGTAACATTTTGAACTGTTTGTTGTATTGGAGGAGTTTGAGCACGTGGAGCTGTGTTGCATTGAGAAATAGAGGCGGATGATGCGGTATTTAGTGTCGATGTACAGGTAAATGTTTCCACATTTTCATCCAGGATTTGCGTCGGTAACTGCATTACTCCCATCTTGAACCTTCTTTTCTGAGGCACATTCATGGCCTTCATTTCAGGCAACATACTTTGAAGGAAAGAAAGGTCTGTGTCAAGTAGTTCACCTTGTTTTTGATTATCTCCTCTAAGTCTTTTTGAGTTGAAGTATTCATACGCAGATTGGTTG